>JAQGAH010000989.1:0-20441 GCA_034696885.1 Lepidocyrtus paradoxus | reverse complement strand
AGTAATTGTGATGTCCTCCCTCTCGATCCTCTCCGCCGTTGTTTTACGGATCTCATAGTATGCTCGTTGCAACAAAGCAAAAAAAATATCTTATTTTAACTTGTGCCTATCCACATCATATCCTTGTATAAGTGCTTGGGTATCTCAGAGAAAGTTGTTTTCTCTCAAGACGTAAAGTGGATAGAGGAAGAAACCCAAGTCCAGTCTGTTTTTTAAACTGTTGTGGTTTCATATTACAGCACGCGTAAAATAAACTTGACGTTTTTACGTTATTTTTTCTATAGTCAATGTTCGAATGGCTGACGACTGTCAGATGTAACTTTTATGGAGGAATATAACTACAGATATAAAAATATATATGCGAGTGTTACTTCCCTATTGCATTTAATATTGTTGGGCAATCTTAGAAAGCAAATAAAAAATATATTAAAATAACGTTCCCAAGAATATTATTTTGATTTAATTTGAACGTCGTTAATAATGTTTGATAATATTTTTGTTTTTAATTGCGCAATAAGATTAGTTACCCTTGGGTTTCGCGTTTTCATTTAAGTAAATGTAAATGAAGTTGGTTTAATCGACATGCGACAATGCGAGGATTAATTTGTGTAATTGTATGTTTCTAATACATCAACCAACAACCACTCTGACTCTACTTTGTAAATTAATTTTTATCCTGTCACTGCCAATTTTAACTTGCACTATTCCATGTTTCAAGATACATCATAAACCAAAAAAACCGTAAAAGGGAAGCTGGCATAGTAAAATAAAATCTGAAGAACTATCAGATAGTATCAGATTCATGACATGAGAAATCAATCTATCTATGGAAGCATTCGTTCATTACATGAGTGTTATAAAAAGTGATTTTGATGAGTCCGCGAATAATGTAGTAAATAATCTATAGCTATATAAACTGATGCGTAAAACTGATACGAATATCATGATACCAAAAGATACAGCTGATACCATTTTATTCATTATAATTTTCTCCTACTATATTAAAAAAGACGTAAAGGGATCCGCAGCAACAGCGTAAAAGCAGTAATCATAAAACTGCTCTTGGAGCTCACACAAGTACCGGGATACCGACTTCATATTCATCTTCTGAGATGGGACAAGATCTCCTGCGATCACGTTGGCATACTATGGCTTCACTTTGATTGCTGGTGAAACTGCTGCTTCTGCTCCCGTTGAGGACGTTAATGCTATTATTGTAAGCAACATAAACAAAGCTAAACAAAAGGAAAACTCGTAAAAAAAATCTTAAAAGAAAAGATCAAGTCAAAATACGGTCTTGTAGTAGAAGCGGAGAATCATGGAAGAGCGTGCAGAATGGAGTAAAAGACAGGCTATGGCAAAAATGGGAAGTTCAGTATTTAGCATGATGATTTGAAGCGGAAAAAAATCAAGCCAAGGAAAAGGAATATCTCAAGAATGATGACACATTAAAGCACATTGTATCAAAGTATCAACACTATAATAACGTTTACGCGAAGAAAGAGTTTTATGACTTTTGCTCATAGTTTCACGGCTCCTCGCTATCCAGACTGGGAGGTTCTTCTTGGCTCCGTTTCCAATTTACTTAGCTCTTCTCCTCCGCTTACAAATGCTCAAAGTCATTTCTGTTGCTCCTGCTCCATTTCACTGGGTATATTTTCTACTTGGGAGAGTTGAGTTCCCGTTCCCAAGAGGAGAGTGGCGAGGAGGAATCAAAAGTGTTTTTTCTTCACTTTCAAGTATCCACCTTTTCCTCCAGATTATCCTCGTCAAAGTGAGGGAAACTGATAGTTTTAACCGCGATAAGTAAGAACGCCTGACTCAAAATTGATTCGAGTTTTTTAGATGCGAACTCGTGATCTAATTTAAACTGGTTTATGGTCTTCTCCAATGTCAACCTTCCAAAATGCCATTTCCTGGATCATGCAGATTCATGTACGCGTGAAATAATCCTTCGTCAAAAATGAATTTCTTAAATTACGATTTGAAAAATATAGTACATGATTCAATTCATTATTTTATAATAACTTGGTGACTTCAAGTGTCCCATACCATGCTTATATCCACAAGACTTTTTATAATGGTACATAGATTTATGTACTGGAATGTCTGCATTTGTCTTTCTTGAACCACCAGTTCTGGTGATAAAAGATTATTAAATCGTCTAAGCTCTTACGACTGTCTCACGGTTTACTGCACCAATAACAGCTCGTGTCAGTGATAAACTACACTGCTGAAATGGGCTCAACCTTGAAATGATATGCAGAACGGTAGAAGAGAGAACAATTTGAGAATCGAATACGTTCGCTTCCGGGCAGTAGGGAAACTTTTTTATTCGATTTTAATTATACTGTTTGCATTGTACTCGACCAACCATGTTGTGACCCATGAACAATGCAAAATACTAAAAAAAAGTATTTGTTTCTTTCAAGAATAAAAAAATTCCTGCAAAAACTGTCTATTTCCCTTATTAATGAAGATACACATCAGTATACTGAGTACAAGAGGAGGAACCAATAAAACTTTTCCGTAGGGTTAAAATCTATTAGCATTTTAGAGCTGAATTACCAAAATTATTATAAACAGCTTCTTGAATTTTTCGCCTCTTGTTCCCCAGCTCATAAATGTAAATGGCTAAGATCTCGCTGAGAGCGTACGAGCTACCATAATGCTACTGTGGTGAGGGATTTTCATCTCAAGCTTCTTCAGTTTACTCGCTGTATACGGCCTTTCATCTTGCTGCTGCTGAATCCATTATACAGTAGCAATGTTCATTATATCGTCATCATCATCTTGAATTTCTCGAAGGATGAAGTGGAAATGTTAGTTTTCAGTTTTTAGCTAAAAAGCCAGCAAGTGGGCAACCACTCATTACGGTTGTCTTTTGGAATCGTAATAATTCAAAGGTGGTGGCGTGTGTAGGAATAAATGTTCGTCAGTTTTTCAGGACCGTTCCGTTCCTCTTTAGAGCAAATACTTTTGTATGGACCGGAATGGTGTGGAGAAAGAGGGAATACGAATGATATATATTTTTTTTTGCGGGAAAAGGACCATTAAAGTATTTTTACCCATGAGACACCAAGTTAAAAACTCGATATAAATCAACTAGATTTATTATCATTTTACAGGGATTGGCAGATAGAGAAATCAAGAAGGAAAAATCCTTTTCTCAGTTTTCAACTCACTTTGAACCAAGTAGCGATGTTGACTAGTTGAATTGAAAGTGCAGCCAAGCCACTTCTCTTTATCCCATTTAGGTATTTTTGTATTTAACTTGATGTTTTAATTCTCATACTTATAATTTCTAATGCCTAAACATATTATGTTAAGTCCACACTTCATTAAGACATATTTTACTAAACAAATAGCGATTTATCTCCCATTTTTACACACAAGACAAATGATATTATGTATAACAGACAGGCAGCGCCTTGGAGCTATCCAAGTCTATTGCAATGGTCACCGTCATAACTCTTCTTCCCCTAGTTTTGGTATAAAGCCTTGATGGATTTTTTTAAACATGGCAGTGACGAACGGAAACGGATGCTGTAAATGCAAATACTAAAAAAAACTAAACAGTTTGCTGGGGCAGTTTTGGTCAACCATGAGCCATTCTTAAGCATAATAGCTACAAAACTAGCATTAGTTGATGGATGGAGATATGTACAGGAGGAAAAGGGATTATAATTGATATACTCGCTTAAATGACGGTAAAAGTGAGATGGGAAGACAGGAGCAGCAACATCCAAAAAATAATATGGATAGTCAAACTGACAGGAATAATTACCCACAAATAGTAGACCAGCTCATGTAACATTTTGGTTGAAGAAAATGCTATCATAATTAGCCAAAGTTTTTTATTATTCTCTGGTTGTTTTTCTCCGTAAAAAAAATCCGTACCGTTTTCCAAAAAATATATAATGTGTGTTATTATCATACCAAACCAATGATGATGTCAATAATGTTTGTTCCTCCTTTCCTCCTTTCTCCCCCTTTGCTATATTCCCCATACACCGGGCTAATTAATGGCTAGAGTTTGCCAAAGGTGTAGATGTGCAGCCCATTGAAACTGGCCCTATAAAATATTCTGTTGCTTGTAAACTGTCATGTATGGTATTTAACCGGGATAATAATATTTCCAGATGATGGCAAAACATTTATGTAGCCGGTGTGTATGAATTTATTACACCACTGTGCTCTCCCAGCCGACCTTTCAGATGACGTCCAGTCAGAGTCGTCTCGTCAGGTAGTAAAGAAAAAGCTGGTTTTTTATGAAAGAGCGCAAAGTTTATAAGAGATACCCACACAAATGATGTATGATATGCCTACTTTTCTCCAACTACAAATTCATACCAGCAGCTGTCCTGTTATATTTGCTACTATTCCTCATTTATATTATGCATCTTTTCCTTATTTTAAATCCTTCTGTTAGTTAGTAATTTTTTTTATGTTCTCCTCTCATCTCTCATTTCGCGTACCTGGATGTTTGCTCTGGGTTGCGCAGTATGGAGTCCGTTGTATAACAAGGAGAACTGTCGAAAACTCGCTCAATAAATTTGAACACGGTCGCACACTACTCTTTATTTCTCCATTTCCCATTGTTGGGCTGTTGATAGGAGAGATTATTTTGGCATTGTTCCCTATTATTGGGGTTTGCAAGGGTTTTTTCTGAAGCTGAGATGAAAACAGCATGGGATGGGGATATCAACGGGAGAAGTATTTTGATCTTAAAAGTTTTCTACAGCTTTTCTTGTCCTTGTTAGAGGAATGTATGGTATCATATCATGTATCATATCTGATGAGGACTGGGAGAAAGCAGAGCAAAAGTGGAGGAAACAAAGACACATGAAAAGTGTCAAGTGGCACTGCAACGGCGATCTGGTTTGAGCTCTGTCATAGATTGCGAGAGTTGTCAACAGATTTATTTTTACCTTTTGTGATGATGACGGCATCTCAAGTTGACGAAAAGTTTATGACCAAAAATAGCTACCGGCAACATGAAGTTCACTCCATTGTTATAATTTTTTTTCAACTACCTATCCATACTCAACTTTCAACCTAGCTCTATGCGATTTATTACATGGGTATGATAATTTTTCACAATTTTTTCTTGTTTAGGTATCAATATGAATAGAATTATTCATGTATGTTGATTATTTGTCTCCCTTATGCATTTTTGCATTTCTGAAAAAAAAAATATCTCAATAATACTTCTGTTTTTAGTGAGGTTGACTAAAGCAACCCGTGGGCGCATTAAAATTCACACACCGTTTTCAAGAATTCTACTCAATCGCTTTTCCCCCCTTCTGATTGCAATATGCATTGTACAAGATGAAAAACATGCCATTGCAATGTTACCGGTCCGCCTTAGGAAGGTGGACGTGAGGAGATGATTTACCATCTTGAAGAATATATTATCCTAGCCCAAAGTGGAATATTAGGATCTGAACAATGAACTGACAACCAACCAACCTTGTCACTTTTCTAAACGCTTCAAGGTGGGTCAATAACGCTTGTGTGAAATGACGTCAATTAACTGGTTTTCAGCTCCCGTTCAGACTCCAAACTTTATGCTCGGATGCTAAATAATACTGCACAAATAGACAGGCAGCAAATGACATTCAGCACACAGATATGGCATAAGATAGAAAGCCGAGAGATCCGGTTAAAACAAATATTATGCGTCTGGCGCTTCCCGCATTTAATTGAAATCATTATTCGAGGAGCGAGTAAAAGTCGACTAATTTCTGTAGGTTTTTTAATTGGCTTGAGCTAATAATAAAAAAAAGTTGCGTGAAGATGGTTTAGAATTATATTATGAAAATTAATATCGGGAAGGCGTATGTCGGAACGGAATGTATCGGTAAAGTCGCCTCTATCTATTTGTGAAATCAAATGAAATGTAAATATTTAAATAATTCCTAGAGCCCTCAAGGAAATATGCCATTAAAGTTGTGGATGTTATATTCTTCTAGTTTGAAAACGGATCGGCCTGAGTATTTTTCTGTAAAAATGAAGAATGAAAAGTAGATATGCCACCAAACACGTTATACATTACACGAGGGGAGGTAATTAGAAAAATGTTTAAATTCAGCACTTTCAACAGCCTCAAATAATCAACTTTTATAATTAGCTTTGCAAATGAATTGTCCATAAACGCTTAAAAATTAAAAAAAAATATTTTTCCCCTTCTTTTGATTTAAACACGTAGTAAAAGGGGAGAGCGACTTGTAGAAACTCCGCCAAACGCCTAACGTGGCTAACCCGCTTTAAATCAGGACTAATTAGACAAGAAAAGGCAAATTGGACCAGAAAAATCTAATTATCTTCCAAGAACCTGTAAGGAATAGGAGGAGTCGGAGGAGTAGCATTACTCAACCTGACTCTGCTCAACATCCACTATCTAAATAGTCCTAACCTGTATGTCTATCTCGTAATATCTCAAACGGGCATTTATTAATGTGTGAGAAGTACAGAGCGAATTTCATTCCAATTTAATGAAGAATTCTTCAGCTTAAGCAAATTAGTAATAAACATAGATATATCTCAGGAGACTACAGATAAAATGCAGTTAGTTATCTACATCGGATCGGTACCGGAAATGAGATTTCTCGGGAGAAGAGTCTGAATCGTGCCGTCTGACTGACAAGCAAATTGTGTGGAGGAACAACATGCACACGAACATGGCAGGTCGGCATGCATGGGGTCTAGAGAAGACTCCTTCTAAATAACTTTTTCGAGGATAGAATCAAATGGATATTTTGATACTAATTATAAAATCTTAAAAATCCCACAGCAATTAATCAGCAAATTCGTTTTTGATTAGCTAGGCCTTCTTATGCAATCCCTCTGCAAACCGTATAGCTTAATCCATCTTTTAGTCTTATCTTTAGCTCTCATCTCTACTTTGAAAAAGTACAATGATAAAAAAATAACATGAATTATTGGGATTGTGCATTGCACTTTTGACTTGATTGTGTAAAAAGGCGAACATAAATATACAATATCGTAATGCATTCATCCACTACACGTCTGAAATTTAAAAGTGCAATCTCTTAATGAAGATTTCACATAAACCATAAAAAATATGCATTTTCCATTACCTTTGAAAAAAAAATCAGATGCTTTTTATATGCACGTACATCACTCCACTCGTAAAGTATCCCTTTTGCATAAAAAGTATGTAAGCAAGTTCACGCATTTCGCTTCCCTCCCATTCGGTATATTGACACAGAAAAAAAAAGTTCATTCATTTAGAATGCGTGAGACAGGGAAAAAAAACTTTTTCCCGGTATGGTTTTTTTTTCTTTCCCTTTCTAATTCTCAAATATTTTCCATTTTTTCTGAGTAGAAAGAACCATTTATAAAAAACCAAAACATTTTTGTGTCAAACCGTTCGGAAGTGTTCGGCGCGGAACGCGTGTACTCCCAAAAGAAACTTTGTGGGGGTAGAAGCAGGCTTATGACTAGTGCGATATCATTGAATGGAAGTGATGCAAGCTTAACATTGACTACCCTTGTTGGGCTGATATGTACATTACGCACTCGTCAAAGCCCTTAACTTTCTGTCTATCCGTGCATGTTTTGTGGAAAGGTATAATGCAGTCTTCCTCAAAACTTTCCCTTCTCCAGAGCAAGATCATCGTCATCATCATCAAACCATATTGCATAACAACAACGCATTTCCCTGTGCAGTTCAATATCGCTGAAAAATATGTGCATAATGCAGATATAGGTATAACGGCTCCTGTTTATAATCCCATGCATTATTTCCATCATTCTGCTCTATAGCCATCTCTAATATATTCCGCGTTTTCTCCTGCCTCTAATCGATGGGAAATGAAGTAAGGAAGTGTGGATGAGGAGGATCGTATACATGTGACTCATGCAAAACCTCCATTGCCTTAGCGGAACAAACCGAGAATGTATTGAAAGCGTATTACTTATTTGTATTATTCAAAAGTGGACTTGTCTCCCTTCTTATCTATATCATTCATGCACACGACAACACAAGAGAGCGGCTTCAGCCCTCACTTCCCAAAGAATATAACCTTTCTCCAGTCCAGTGAGTCGATTTTCGGGTTATAAGCATAATACAAGCCATACAAGGTTTAAGCTGGCTTATAAAAAGGAAATGAAAACAAGTGGAGAGAACTGGAGAAAATATATATCCCTTTCATACATTTTCTCTCTGGGATGTGATGGGAAATGGGAAGTGTACGTTGTACGTGCATATCTCACCAACAGATTCGACAATGCAATATGCAAGGGCTGTAAAATACATTTATGCTTAAATACAGGAATCCACACTTATATCCTTTCTTGTATGACTGGCGCAGAGAGAAGTCGCTGTATCTACGAGCATATCTCCCGTTAGATGAAGGTCAATCAAGCTCTTTTTTTCAGATAGCCTGTTTTAAGCTCCCTTTCTCCCAACTACAGAGCAGAACTGTTCCCACTTTTGCCTCCACCACTATCACTACTAGATCTACATCTATTCCTCATTCAACTATTTTTTGTCTCGGAGAAGCAGTTTTTTTCTCTCTCTCGATCTTTTTTCCTATGGTAAAAGCAAGTCACTCTGTTTTCTCCCGGCTGACATTGGAATCTTTACCACAGCCAAAGTACATGTGAGTATAAAAAATACACTTTTTTGTATTGAAAGGATGCTCGTAAAAATACATGGGAGCGTAGGCTGATATATCATGTGAAAAAAATTGGAGGGTTTTATAGGGCTAAAAAATAGGCAAGTTTCATATAGTTATAGAGGGATCCTGTGAGATTGAGGTATCCATTACGTTATATAACGGTGGAGTGTGTGAGTAGTGCTCGTTTATACGAGGAAACTTTCCGGATCCCGTTTGTTATTTTTGGTGTTGGCTGCCTTTGCTGTACCCGTTGCACTCATCACATTATACAGGATATTTTTTTCATTCCTCACTTTTTCCCCACACAGACTGATTCTTTTCCGATCGTGAAAGCTGTTGTCAGCAAGGCTCGTTTGAGAGTATTTAGTTCATATTTTTACACGTATGTGAAAGTTGAGTGTTCACTGGATTGCAAACTTTCATAATAAATGCATGAGTGAGGGAGGTATTGGTCCAGTGATAAGATATGGAATGAGGAAGAGTGGTTAAAAAAAAGTGGCAATTCTTTAAATACTGTAATAAATACATTTGGTGGATTGCCAATGTTTTGCAATCATGTAATAAATCTTTTGTCGCGTGGCACAGGTTGTGCTTTATGACATAGTTGGTGAAAGTTGTGAAAGCTGGGCTGGTTTTTTTCTCTGAAGGATTGAGTGCAGCATGTGTGCATACTTTTTTATGTGTGTGAGTGTGGTGGACATGGAGAGTTAACTATATAAAAGTTATTGGAGTTTTATGAAAAAAACGATTTTGATAGTCATTTGACAGTTTTGCGGTGTTCCGACTGACAACTTTCAGGCATGCATAAATCATTTGTTCCTAATATATTGTGGATGTAAGCGATTGGAATGGGAGAGCGTGTTCATTAATTGATATTCTGTGGTAATCACGTGTTGTTCATTGGCCATTTTCCAGACAAGTCAGCAAACCGGTAAGATTATAGATTTTAAAATTGACAGAATGCTTTTGACTTTATCGGACGTGTACTTGACGCTTTGACAAATGAGCAGAAAATCAATGTTCTAACACCCTGAACAAGGGTTGTCCATACAGGTTTTGTGATTCTATCGTTTCAATTTCTTGCAAAAAAATAGTATAAAATCCTTGCTCATTACAATTTCAAGCCTGAATATTCTCAAACAAATACCGAAAGATATCAGCTCCCAGATCTGCATTGAAAATGCAGTCCTTTTGTGATGCATAAACAAAAGCAAGATCGATAAGTATCTAATTTTCACAGTGTCATTACATCCTCTTGGTAGCCTCATAAATGTGCATCAATGCCATAAACTACGGATGACGTCTGTTTCCAACCTAAAACTTTCTATCTATCTCAACACAGCATACATTTCAGTGGGCTCTTGTGTGGCTTCCCAATTCAATTCGTTTTTAGCAGTTTTCAAAATCATAATAATAAATGCAGGCATACAGTGATGCTCACACAGCTCCACAAAGATGATGTCTGGAGAGAAGGGGACTGCTTGTAGTGCAAACAGATCTAGTCAAGTGGGACCACAAAAACAGAGAGGCTGTAATATCTAGTGGGAGCGAAAAGATGCTCCATAAAAGGGGAAGCAAGTGACAGGAAAAGAGCTCTATGCAGACTTGGAGATACTTATTGCTGAAGAGAGATATAAAGAAGTGAATCGAGAGAAGGCTCTTATTTGATGCATTTCAGTTATGTGTAACAACTGTAATATCAAAGGACGTTACGCAGTGCTCCAAAGTACATGAGCGGCAACGCTAAGAGATGTGTGGCGCCAGGAGTCTGTGATGAAGAGCGAGCTGATGAACATTACGGGGAAATATAGTGATGCTCTTTTCTCTCCTTTTACTGCTCCTGTTGTGCTCCTTCTGGTAGGCTCCCGGTTTCTTTCTCGTGTACTTGGCTATCTGAGGATGCATCTTTTGTCTCCGTGTTTCATTTTATTGCATTAATTTGGCTGTTGTCTCATCGTCAGAGTTGTGGGGAGCAGAAGTTATCTGGAGATGATGATATATATGACGAAATGCTATTTAATGTAATGTATATTGCCAGATATGGTTGTTTCTAATTTTAATAATTTGAGAAATCTCATATTTAAGAATACAAATATCAGTTGCAGCTTAATGTTTAATTCGCTAGTTTTACGTTTGCCTTTGCATTTTACGAAATAGTTACTTTCTCCTCCGTTTATGATTGCTGTACTATTTAATTTTGAAGGAAAGTGTACAGTATACATGATACTTGGATCGGATGGCCCATTTGTACTGTTAATAATGTGTAATCGTTATTTGTTTAATATAATTGACAATTAGTAATTAGACATCCTACAATAACATGTCTGCATTCCTTACTTTCTCCTTTCTCCAATTTAAAGAAATTAACTATATAGTGCATTTGATGTTGTTTGGACTTAAAGTAACATATAGCTTTATCCCTTCACCATTGTCATACGAGTGGGTTACACGAGTCGAGCCCTGCTACCACTTTCATGCGTTTAACGTATCTTATGTATGTATTATATACATATATTTTAATCTAAATGGCAGTCGTCTGGATGCTCGTAGATCGTCCTTTTCGGAACTTGGAGCAGTGATCAAAGTCCGGAACAAAGGGAGAGGACACCTAGAGCGAAGAGCTCCCATAAATCATGAGTATGAGATTGACACAGATGCAGAAATTCATTGTAAAGGAATGTCATGAGGCTGGTGATGTATGTTTCTTGAGGATATTTTTCTTGCCGCTTCCCTCGTTTTCACTTGCTCGTTCAGCTTGACTCGTCACATTTCTGCCAGCGTGGCTAAAAATGTTTTATTAGACTTTTCTCGTTTTCGGTGGTGAACCAGATTATTGTTGGTTCCGAAATGCGTGTAAGCTCTGGGATCTGCAGCTATAGAGCCCCATAGTCAAAGTGCTGAATTTTTGTGGCTCAATATTACAGCTTTCAATGAATTCTTCTCCACTAAGCCCAGCTATAAGTACGACAAATAAATATTAAATAAAAAAAGGAAAGCGTCTTTGTTAGGAGGCTGAAGTAACGTCTGCAGTGGCACTGATGAAAAAGGTAAAACAAGAGACTGTGACCATTATTACGCTTTTATCCGGTCTCTTTCTGTCGCACAATGTTCGGCTACAGTTTTTGTTCCTTTCTGGTGATTTATTGAACTTCTCAGACTGTTGTGCATCAAAATCGAATCTAATAAAAATCCTTCTCATGTCCATACTCTATATATTTCGTGTTGCTCAAATAATTTCAGCTCTCTCATTCTACCATTATTATTACTTTCCTCAGCGAGCATAAAGTGTACAATTACTACCGACTAGAAAATTGCTGTATCATCTTATCACAGGAGAATTGATAGACAGAAGGAATCGCTAAAATTGCAGAACGAACACGTACAATCTGCAATACAATTTATTTGATACTTTCAAAATTAATAATCTCCATCACAAACATTTTTGCCATTTTTTTCCCTAAAAAAACCTAAAAACTTGTCGAACGAATATGAAAACACGTCGTAGCGCATGTAACTCATTTATAATTATTAATTACTGTTGAAGCAACTCCATTCGCGTTATTTATCACATCCGCATTCTACATCCAACTTGTCACAGAAAGCACAACCTCATCGTCTCTGACAATTACCGCCATCAAAGCATATGTACACAACGTCTAAATACCCTACCACATACGAATATCTAATCTCTGTCATTAATACATGAATACATATCTTATCATTATCATCATATCTTAGAAAAAAATTATGCATTAATATAACCAACAGTATAAACTCCATCATTGTGTGTCCTAATGGCCTTGAGGTAAGAATCAAGGTTACTTCCCCTTTTCTGTTTGGATTTTTTATTCCACATCCATAATAGTATCCATTAAAGTCGACCAGTCCCCACAACACATCAGTAGCCAAACTGCCTAAATCCTAGTCAGCCTTATGGATCAAGAAGCTACACATTTGGGAGCCTCGAGTCGCTATCAGATCCGTTTTAAAGGAGCAACACCATGTAATAAAAATGATATATTACAGCAACTGGATATGACATGCATAATATATACCTAGATAAATAGAAGCTATGCCAGACACATCATTACCATACAATGGTAACGATTACGAGAACATGACTTTATTAGTTCTCCTCCTCTATCTCAAACTTGTATCCTTGTTCTCGTATGATAGGATCAGGAAAGTGGGAGCAGTGAAGAGAATAGGGGATGACATCAAGATGGATTACGACAGCATTAAAAGCACAAGTGCAACCCTCTTTCCGCTCAGATATCGAAAGGGATGATGCATTTTATGGGTATTTGCTGTAATTCATGATAGGGTTCACTGTGTAAGGATGACTTAACCCATCACACCAACCAAACTCAGACTCAGACTTGAACGATTTTTATAAAAAAAACTTTGGAATAGCAAATTAAGAGGCTTGTCAGAAATCAATAAAGAAGGTTTCTTACTTTCCCCCGTGTTGAAAATATTATCAAGCCAAATGAAAAAGTCTAATTAATTCCACCACTTAAAATATCCAACTCTAGAAAAAAGACTTGACTTCCAAACACATATTCGTCAAGCATTGAATTGTGGGCCAGTCTCTTGTACGAGATGCAATAAAGCAACTCCCAGTGGTCCACTTTAGAAGCTGGATCATGAGTATATCTTCACAGGGCAAAAGGAACAAAACGAAGACAACATCAATTTGACAGTGACACTGACATTCAATCATGTTCAATTTGCATGTGGATAAAATGGCTCATTATTATTTGTTGGTATTGGTTAAGAACAGCATTCATGCATAATCTGAAGTTACTGTGGATGATGCACACTACTTTACTGGATCCATGAATAATAATCAAAATGAAAGATCGCCTTTGTTATTTAGACAGCTCAGCAGAAGTAATACATTGTTATTGTCAAATAGACTTCTTTCCAACTGAATGAATGAGTTGTGGTTAGCTAGGATGACGCTGTTGGTCGTGGGGGTTGAAAAATATATTGTAAAATGTAAATACATTATGCAAGCTGATGGAAGCATTTTGGTTTCTTCATCCACTCCAGAGATGATTAAATGGCCAGCAAAACTACAAACTTGTTGGTGATGGCGCGATGCATTACATTTTAAAAACTACTTATCTATCAGTTACAATCCCAAGGTTTTTTTTCTCCTCCCATCTCTTTGTGTCGCCTTTTGCAAAGCTACCTCCTGGAAATTTTTTTTTCGCAAGGGGTTGTCCATCAAATCCATCCATCATTTGTTTGCAATAAAAAATAAAATAAATTGCACCACACCGATTACATGTACACATGTAAAGATTCTGAGAGATAGAAGCTAGTATGTCCATGACTCATCATGTATTCATGTCATTTTTCTTGCCATTATCACCATCCTCATTAAACTGGCTGACACGAACTGTGAAACATTGCACAACAAAGTTAGAGAAATCGCTCTGGCCATTTGTCCATTATCAATTTTTACCTGCTGTTGCGTAGATTCTGCTCAGGTTGACGTGTATGGTTGGGTTGCTACATTAGCCAATTTCGAGATGCTACTGCCCAACCGAAGGAGAAAAAAATCTCCAGATATTGATTATGATGTGTGATTTTGGCTCTTTATTACCCATAGCCATCACTTTTCTTAAGAAATATACCTACGCAGTTAGATCATAAAAGCATCATAATATCATTTGATATTCGCGTACCCTTCCCTAAGGCAATCTCACGTATCTTTGGAGAAATGGAGAGTCGGCTACTGATGCATTGAACATAAATTAAGATCTCATTCGCTGTGCGAATTTCGGCTCATGTTCGTTTTCGTAAGATCTTCAGAGTAAATTGTCATCCAGATGTGTGTCATCGTCAACTTCTAATGAATAGTTTTACACTATTGTAAAGAACACGTGAGGGAAAATTGATAAATTATCTCCAACATTTGCAGAGTGTAATTTATGTTTTGTTGAGCAAACGGTCATTTTTGTTCGTTATTCGAAACATTTTCAAGCTTACAATACAAACCCCGAGAGGACATATCAGATCCAGAAATACTCAATTTATCTCTCTTGAAGAAAGATTACTCGATTTGTCCTAATAATTAAGTATTCTGGTTAGTTGACGGAGATAGTGTCGGCCTGTCTGTCAGTCAGTTGGTGGAAATGTTGTCTTTGTTTGAGCTTCAGTAGCTAGCAGATTGCACGGGCTACCTTTCTTCAAGTAAAAGTCAAAAATCAACTTTTCAGCCTTTCCCACAGTGTAATATGTCACTTCCCTCAATATTTTATGCCTCTAGCCTCTTGTTGACGTATGCTAGGCTCAGTCATCATATAATATCAAGCTGTTTTAGATATACTAACTTTATGTATTATTTTTTTTTAACTTTCTTACCCTCCTGCATCCAGAAATGAAATAAAGTAAATAAAAAGATGGTTGTCTCTGGGCGGGGAGCTTTTAGAGCTTTTACAAAGCGTATTAACATTCTTGCCCGTGATTTAAAGCGTAATTTGTCTGTCATACGATTACATTATTATTATTGGAGGCATATATTTAAGTTGATTTAAAACTGATTTTATTCAATTTGACCGAAATGGACTTTGATTACTCTGCCCTTTTGATATTGTTTGAAGCTTTTTATTCCCAGTCCTAGCACATTTATTGATCTAGAGTTGGCTCGTCCATGGCAGTTCCATATGCTTAGGGAGCTTGAAGATATATGTATGTGGCTGTGCTTAAAGTGCATGATTGCATTCGACAGGGTAATAATTTCTATTATAAAAATGTTGTTTTCAATGTGTACGATTTCTTGATGATGATCGAGATTATTTTAATCTTCAACTTGATCGGTTGCTTTGAAGAGAAAAAAACTCTGAAGAGAAGAGAAATTTTTTTCGATTTGATCATCGCAAATACCTGGAATAAGCATAAAGTTCTTTTCTTCTCCTAAATGTCATTCAAGACACAGCCATCTTGACTAAGGTAAAGGCACAGAACTCGATTTTATTATCTGAGATTTGAGTGACGGATTGTTGTAGTAGCAGATGAATCACCTTATCTCTCCTTCCATAGTTCAATGCTGGGTTGAGAATCTTATCAAAGAACTAATCTAGCTTTATGAAATATGTTTGTATTTATGATTCAATTTGCTGTTGTAAATGAAATTGAAATGAGGTGCTCTTCAACTTGCGAGCAAGGTAAATTCCCCCGCAATTTATACATCTCCTTTATGCACTTAAAATTTTAGATTTATTTTGAAAAAGATTCAGAATGGTTGACGTCAGCTCAAATGAATCCTCTTTAGGTAAAAGGTCAATTGTTGGAAAAAACTGAAAACATTGTACGCTTAATCTATATAGTTCAAAGAGATATTATAAGGTCAACCTGAAAAAAGTTGATTATAAAGATTGCCATCTTTAATTTGCTTATATTCACCATTCCCGCTCATTACTACGTGTTTATGTATCATATAGCAGACAGACACGGACAAGAAAATGATATCTTGATAAGACGGCTGGCTGTCTGTTCCTCTGCCATAAAACGTAGTCCAACTTCAGCCTAATAATGAAGTGAGCTATAATAAGGAAGATTTTTTTTTTGTTTCAGAGAAGAAAAACCACACATCCGCTTTTTATTATCATGTCAGTATATTTTTTAAATATTATTTGGAAGGATGGAAAAATGTTATTAGAGCTGAATATGAGGTGCTATATTAATCATCTTTACATTCAAAATGGAATCCACCTACATGAATAGCAACAGACCAATACATGAAAACTAAATCTGGTGATTGACCTGGGGTAATAAAGAGAAAGTTATGTTTTTGGCAAGTAACATCCCTAATAATTATTTATGGTAGTGTTGTGGCTTTATAATTACAACGTTACATCAGCAACATTTGGAAACTTATGCCAGCTGAAAAAGAATATTTCACATGAACAGATCCATTTGTACGGAACCTGCTAAAACAGCTTCGGTGAAAGACAAATGTCCAAGTAGAAAGCTACCAAGCTACGAGCGTAATTCGGGGACTTTTTTGGAATCCATTTTTCTGCACACGCAATTGTGTTGGTGCAGGTGTTTTACCTGTCTCCCCAACTTTGCAAAATAAAACCAGAAAAGTCCGCTTCCAAATCTTTGTTGAAATGCTTGACGTAAAAATTATGATTTTATTAGTCCCTTGATGATGATTATAATGATGATGATCATCACGCATCATGTAATGAGTTTCGGATACACACAAGTGAATAAATTGTTGCTCACAATAAGGAAGGCATAGGGATTACCAACTAACAATGATTTTCTTTTCCACTTCAAACTCAAAAATCGTAGGATGAGCAATGAGAGCTTATCAAATCATCGTATCTTACTATGCTATATACCTAGATAATATAGTAATATGCATATAGTATGAAGACGGGGCAGTTACAATAACTTATGTAGAAAAAAAGTGAAAGATTTCTATCATTTTTATGACTTAATACTCGATAGATGGTTGTAATATTGCTGCAATTTTTTTTCAGCTCTGGGTGCTTTTTTCACCAAAATCATATAAAACCCTTCCCATATCATTTCCCTCTTAAGTAATATACTCGCACCCCAGTCATATTTTGCACCTTTGTTCATATGATGCTCATATGTTATGTGTAGATATGTGAGGATTCTTGTATTGAATCCATATCTATATTTTTACAACAGGAGAATTGTAAAAAAGGCTTTCGAATGGGAATTGCAATAGGATCTGAGATGAGTAGTGGCGGTGATGATTATGATGATGATGATATAGGTTTTAGTCAGTGAGGTAATTGTGGTAGCAGCTTTCCAACCAAACACATAATAATGTATATTGTATTATGACCATTACGATAGCCTTTAGAGCCTTGGAAGAATGGGCCGACAAGAGTTATATAGCTACGTCTGGTTTGGGAGACGGTAGGCGGTAATAATGTTCCTGTGTGTTTGATTTTCAACAAAACTTGTTTCTTCACTGGAGTTAGTGATTAGGCAAAGAGGAGCAATAAATGCAATAATAATAATGACTTGACGAGAGTCAGGACTGGTTTTGGGCTTCATATGTGCCGACATCCCCCCTTTTTTTCTTATCATACGCACATAACAAACCCATCCGATATATTCTTACAGCCCTTCTTTCCCCAGCTTCTTGTCTCCGAAAAAAGATATGATCATTTCATACGTTTCCGTCACCACCACATCGTGCTTACCAAAGTCCTCTGCTATCTTTTTCCACATTTTATGTAATGTGTATAGTTTATAGAGCAAGTTATTGCAATCGAATCATCAGCATTCAAAGTGAAATTGAGTAGCACACTGGTCATATCTTCGATATCAGCGAAAGTGGCCAGTTATGCTAGAATAGAATGTGTGTAAACTCGATTTGAATTACATTAGCTTAATTCCTTCCTTGCTGGATATCTCCTATTGAGCAGCACCTTCTCCGTCGACAACAGCACTCGAATGACGTACTTTTTTCGAGAGTGGAGTTATCACTGCCACTGGACCTGGTATTATCGATGATGACTGGTAGGAACGAGGATTGAGGCTCGTAAAGAAAAATGTTAGATTGTATTTATTAAGGTGGTTTAAGCTCTTCTACAGTGGTTAGCTGAAAGATATATCATCAGGGTCTAGTATGGGGATAGCCGAACACGATTTTATTCCTTTCGTAATGGGAATTTAATAGTTCATGTGCATTAAGTGGAATTTCATTAGGTACGCACAAGGCTGCTTTCCCGAAGGAAAGAAAAATAAGCATGTTTTTTTTGCTCGCTCGTTGTTTTCAGATTCGTTTCGGATGAACAGTGCGCTTATTGTTTTGTTTTCATGTCTAAATTTAAGGGTTTTTTACTTTAGCCCCACTCTACTGAATGGAAGCGTCGGCGGCGCTTGCTCTTTCATTTTTTTTTTCAAAAACAAATTTCCACTCGGAGAAGCTGAGCTGGTGTAGAGTGGAGCTGCTGGTAATATAGATTTTATTGCGTTAATAAAGGTAATATATTACACTGAAATTAATAATGAAACGGAAGGGCGGAATTTTAAAATCTACCGGCTTAACTAATAGCGAGGGAGAGGAGCTGCCCAGGCACATACCATAACTATAATTAATTATTATTGCAGTTTTACAAATCCACGGATTTCGGAGTGAGTTGGGAGCAGCGCCCATTGTTGAATGTTGCGGTGTCTTTATTATTACAGGACTTGTGTTCAGCAATAACATGAGCATAGCAAATGTATGGTTACAAAAGAGATACAGATAGGTTCTCTTCTGTACACAGAGATTCACTGAGATGATGACGAAAGTCTTCAAAAAGCCCAGAACTTGCCCGTTATCTTTAATATTTTAATAGAATTGATCAATTTCTCTGTTTCCCCATCCCCGGAAAATTGCAGCCATTCAGAGCCTCCACAAAATGAAAACTCCTAATGAAATTAGTTCTCAGGGTTTTCTTCAGCCTCTCGCGTGACATAAGATAAGTAGCAGGAAAGTTATAGCAGAGCGCAGAGCAGAAAAAAAACAATATCCACACATTAGAATTTAAGGAGCAAGTCAATCTTTGAGTGTTATATTACATCGTTTCGACTAGATCCTGGCTTTAGCTCCCTGGAAATATGCCAAAAAGTCCTTAAGAATAGTCACATTCATCAAGCATATTGAGATGGAGAATGGAAATGGAGACTCATTGCGTTTCATTGCATGTAGTAAGTTAGGAGACAAGCGGATATATTGAGCGAAAAAAAACTAGTGGGAATTCATAAGAGGAGTGGAATAGAAATAGAAAAAAAATATTCTCCTTGTAAAGCACAATACATAACAGCATTCACCCGTGCACGCACAAATGACAGCCTGCATAGAAAACTGGTCTAATAAGATTTTTTTTCTGTTGTTTTTTGATGGTTCGCACAAAGTTACAGGGAGAAAAATGCTAAGCAAGGATGTATGCATGTACCTAAATATGTACATGTTTAGGTATTACAATAAAAATAAATATAAAAAACTGTTGCAAACATTTGCATTTGCATAGTTTAGAAATGTTAGGAGCATTTTTACATTGGTAATTTTTTTCTTCTCTTCCTTGGATTCTCTGGGGTTTCTTCACGGAGCATTTTGCTTGGTGTTGGTAGCACTGCAGTGAAATTATCTTAAGTAAAGTGAGCTGCCACAACATGACATAATTCCACAATTTCATGCATCAATGTGCTAAAGCCAGTTCCAAACTTTTTTTCCCTTCCTTCTCTGGACCCACTAACTTTCTGAGTAAGTACGGCCGGTTTCAATAGACCAATCGCTTTTTACAATCAGTACTTGGAGTTTGGGTACAAGCACATGTATATAAAAAAACTGTAAGCTTATGTGTTGTGTAGAAGGCTTATCGAAACAGAAATACATTTTTTCCTAATGATATTCATTAAAACATGTATGGTTTGGGACATGACAGCAATATACGTCACACATGTTTGGTGATAAGAACGGGGTTTACAAATACGTAGCAGTAAACTGGACTCGATAATCTATTTTAAAGGCTGAAACGTCAATTGGACATCATCAGTCAGGTTATCGGTAAACTGAGGCATCGGAATCTTGAGTTTCTAGATCAGGATTGACATTTGGATGATGATAACACGTTAACATAGTGCAACCATGTTTTAATAGTTTGTTGACAATCGACAAGGAAAAAATCATCTTATTTATAACTATGTACTTGAGTAGAGCTGGGAATTTTGGGAATATTCAAAAGCCCGGCCCGGTAAAAGCCCGTTACTTTTGAATTTGTCAAAAGCCCGCCCGGCAAAAGC
>JAQGAH010000988.1:0-20488 GCA_034696885.1 Lepidocyrtus paradoxus | reverse complement strand
CGTGCATGAATTTTTGGAAGGAGTTGTGTCAAAAATTAGGCCACGGCTTCAGGAAGTCTTCTATTATGTTTAAAGATTTGCAAAAATAAATCGAAGCGTGAGCATATCTATTAGCGTAAAAAGCATTCAGAAAATTTCAATTCCAGCTACTTATAAAAGAAAATTACAAGCCATATAGTTTCCATGAGTTCAAAATCTAGAATCCAGGCGCACCACCACCACCTTGGCCAATTGGGTCTCTGGCTTCCTGATAGCCACGGCCAAATATAATATTTGGAGAAGTCCACCAAAAAAAGGCACGTGTCCATCACTCCGATGATAAAAAACGCGAATCTGCAACAGCGCATCGGATCCTCAGCATGAAAGTGGTGCAGTGTGGGATTGTAACATTCCAAATCCGGAAGCGCTAGTCGGAAGAGAAAGTAGCTTGCCAAGATATAGCATAACTCGTAGGTCTGTATGAAAGTTGAACATTTTGCATGTAAATATTCATGATAATGTGGCGTTTGGGCCGTATAGTTAATGATTTGAGCATAATGAGAAGCATAAAGAAGAGATCAATAACGGGAATATTTACCAGGATGTCTGCCCTCCCCCGATGACGAATTTCCATTGGCAAGTAGAACATTCTTTCGAAACTTAAACCTTGACAAATTAGACTGAGGTAATGGAATTTTATTGCTATATTCGTTATTTAACTATGGTCTGCAATTTGATAAGCTCGACAGACCCCCAGCAATACAAACAAAAAATGATGAACATTCAAATTGAAGGACTATATTTGCCGTGATGGAGCCCCCATGGCTGTGATCAATTAAATACTTTAAATTGTTGCGTAGAAATTTTTAAATATTCCGTAATTGTTTGTGATAATGATTGCATTATGACATTAAATGAAATTTATGACAATAAAATAAATATGAAATGATAATGTTTGTCTCACGATGCCCCATTTGTACACACTAATGCATAGTACAGAAAGGAAGATGAGTGAGAGAATGAATGCATTTGAACTAAATCAAAATATAGTCTCATACAAATTTATTGTAGCACAATTAAATTTGACACTAGTTAAAGTAAATGTAGTGAAGGTGTACGAAAGCAAAGAATGATGAAAGCGGCGAGTTGAAGCAGATTTGGGCTAATCATGATTTGCTGCTGGACACATGAATAGGACACAAATGTATCATGGAACTAAGCATTAGAAAAATTCGAGATGTGACTTAGCATATAGGATTATCGAAAATGTCCTCGGACAAATTTTTTTGGAAAAGATTTTGCAGAATTTGAAACGGTCATTAAACATGACATATCATCTCCCTTCGACATGTTTATCATTTGATGAAAAATAAGTGTGTCGAAACAAAACAGTGTATGTTGGTTGACTGGCTCAGTCCATGAGAACAGGTTCATGTTCATCAGTATAATTTGATCTTACGGATTCTATTGTGAAGGATGCAACCCGTTTCCTTTGTAAATTATAAATTCTCTTCATCAAACTGAGAAACCGCACTTGGTCCTTGGGGAATTATTGCCAGTAGTCGGAATTATAATGGCCCTTTACGCTGACATTGAGTCACTCAATCAAATGAAGCTTGTCAGACAAAGGAAAGGCTTGCGTAAGTACTGGCTGGTCGTCTGTCTGCGTCTGCAGTTGCCTCCCCTTTCCCCTGAGGTTTGCAACAAGGACTGGAAGAGTCAAAAGAATTCACAGATATCACGTTGCGTCCTCAGTTCTGCTTTCTGATGTGGGATTTTTTGGAAGCGTGCGTCATTAAAGCATAAAAAAGGGTATTGGGAAAATTGAAGAGACTGAAATTCAACCAAGAATTCTTATTTTGTCTAGTCTGCCGCCCGTATAAATTAGAATTATCTTAGAAGAAAGTAAGAAAGAAAGTGAGATTGTCTGAACGGTGAAATACAGTTTTGTGCAAAACATTGTCTGGTATCGGGAAGAAGTTTCTCTAATTTGGATATTCAAATCTCTGATTTCCCCATCGCTTATCATCTTCCATTAAGAACATCATAATTCGTTGTCATCATTTGGGTCCTGTGTCGACATTATATCCTGTTTTGTTTTCCCAACCTCAACCAAAATAGCATGAATATTTGTTCTACTTTCATCTCTAAAGTGAATGAATTGTACTATCGAATCATTAATGCTGTTGTTATTTTATTACCTAAGAACATGACTTACGCAAGTATGAATAGTAATTGAATCAGATCCCATGTTGAGCGAGTCATAAAGCTATCGCTGCTATGTGCAAGTGTTTCATATATGACGACTAATCTCATCGCCCGAAAATACGAAAAGAAAGCAGTTGAATCATTGAATGTGCACTTTTAACTATCTCTGTTTGTATTGAAACCGTCCCTCTCAATATTGTTTGTTGACATAAGGGGGTGGATAGATTAGGTCATTTCCTGTGAAAAAACTGATAATTTTTCTGAATGTGCAGGAAAGGTTGAGTTTACAGTCATCATCATCACCATGATATATTAATGTATCGCCAGCATCATAAATTACGTCCACGCCAACCGTTTTGCTAAATTGTTATTACGTAACTAATGTAAAACGGATCGGCTCATTGCATTACCCCCAGACGTATATAGAAATGGTCATTGGTATGGTAACTAAAAAACAAAATCATTTTCTAATCAACAATCATTGTCGCATCGCGTATTGTACATTTTAAGATGCATTTCTGGTCTGACTAAACCTTCAACCATTTCTCAAGATGATGATTGACTCAGTGTCCGGTTTCATTCCAGCAGCATCCCCTGCCCCTCCGATCCGAGGTTTTTATGCGACCAGACAGTAAAAAGTTTTTAATGGACCTAAACATAACTTCCATTTCCTCATATGAAGGAGGGCAGGTGTCAGAGAGAAGCTAATATCTTATTTGATTGCATGTTCCCATATCTCTCTCTCCACTCTTCCAGTCTCCATTTCGTGCCCAACATCGTTGCATTACTTTATTATTGCCCTTCGAGTTTATATCTTTATCGCGGTGGAATGAAATGGTGATTGCGTTCTTGTATTACATTTTGACTCCCTTCCACTCCAAAAGTTTACGGCAGCCCTAAAAATAAACCAATTCTTTTTGGCTGTTCGGCACAAAACAAAAAATATGTAGGTTTGTACCTTGTTGATTGTTGAAAGTAGAGATTCTCTGTTTGTTCTTCTAGTTTGAGCAAATTGTTTGCTTTTCCCTCATAAATTTGACACTCCTTCGTATTAAAGCTGAAACTCCATGTAGGCACATTCGAATTCATCTGTAAGCTTTGATGTCTATTTTAGGGACCCATATATGAGTAGAATAGTATGAAAATGAGTATAATGCTATATTTAACTGCCAATTTTTATGCCTCCCACATACATATGTTAATATTCACACTTGTTAAGTTGGAGGAAGAAATGATGAGTTCATTTCTGAACAAAATGTGTTCGTAACAATGCTTAACTGACTTAGACCTTTCCAAACGAATTCAATCAACCTCCATTCAGCATTTTTTTACTCTTGCCTTGTCTTCCTTCTCAATCATTTTGACTTGCTTCTTTTTTAACATCTATTTACATACTGTACAATAACTGGAGACTTTTTGCTGGAATATGAACATATACGAGAAAGGAAAACCGAAAAGCTGTTGATGATTCTGTTAAAAGGATATGTACATACAAGTGCAACATTCTGCGAAAGAAGGGCCAGAGACGAAAAGCAGAACATTTTTCCCTTTGTGTGCTTTCAATCTAGAAGGGGAAAAGGAGCAAGTGGTGGAACTGGGGGAAAATGCTTTTGATGATGAAACATGGAACTATTCACAGGTGTGCAGAAGAGTAGTCCATACCATTTTGATGGGAATATTGGGATGTATATGCTCTTATGAGTCTTATCATATCGCTTCAGAAAAATACAATCACAATTCAAATGAGGAAGTTTATCTATGGTTTTAGAGTGTTGATGCAACTTCTTATTGTCTATTGTTTCGATCTGAGGGAACGTCTTTTTGACCCTTTCTATGCATTAAGGTCGTCGGCCATATAAAAGTTTCGGATAGAATCTGACAGAACTCATGGTCATCATGATACAAGGTGCAAGTCAAAAGTCTTTTCGTTTTAAGTATTTGAGAGATTGGATGAAGTAAAGAGTGGAAATATTAAAGTTACTTATTTAAAAGTACCCCTTAGAACATTCCAGTGTTAAAAATACTGAAAGGAAATTGTTTCTTATATTCAAATGGCGAGTGTATAAAAGCATTTTTTGAAGTGTGAAAATATTTTCCTCCTTCGTCAACTTAGACGACTTGGCTCCTTCCGTGGTTTTCTTCAAAAAAGCATATCCCGGAAGTAGAGGAAACTTGTTAAAAGGATGTTTTCATTGTATTATCCTTCTCTAGAGTCATGTTTTATATATATATTTCAATCATCTCCTCCCACCACGCATTCCTCATCTAAAAAAGCAAAAGTAAGCATTTGTGATGATGAAGATAAAATTGTGGATTTTCTCTTTCAATCTTTCAGTAATGATCAAGCCTAAATTGTGGATGAAAAGATTAATTCAAATAAAGTTTAGAATTCTGCCTCCTAACCAGCCTCCCACTTTAGACCTTCCGTCAATATTTTGGGAAAACTTCAGTATTGATCTCAGCAGCATTGAAATGCTTATTGCTACATCCGCCCTTTTTGACTCAGATCAAGAAGAATGCATTACTACCCACCCATGTACCTTACCTTTTGCGATCTGTAAAACGTTTACAATAAAGCAAAGGATTTTTTATTCAGATTCAGACACCTTTTCCATCAGCCAGTAAGTATAAACAAGTAAAATGTTAAGATCCGTTTCTTTTCATTAGCACCTTCCTCAAATTCTATTATCGTGAGACATCAAATCAACTAAAGTTGGCCTAGTCAAAGGTGCTCTTTTCTTTATATAAAAAGGAATGCATTCTCATATTTTTGGTATAAATTAAGGAAAGGAAAAAAGCTGTTGAATCGATCAATTACATAAATTATTTTCTTACTCAAAGTATAAAAGTTGATACAACAAAAACAACCAGACGGATTTTCTGTAACCATATTTTTAACTTTGTATTTTACTATCATCTAATGGCAAACTTGATTTGGTGTTCTTAATTTTATTGATATGATACTGTTATCAACTTCCCCAGTAGACCAACCTCTCATCTTCTAGCTATGTATAATATCAATCACTGAAAAGATATGTTTGCGACGTCATAATACGTTACAAATCGATAATCACTGGAAGGTGCCGGTTCCTGATTATGGATCCCTAAATTTCCCTCTTCCGGTTACGTTTCCAGCCAAGTTTCGGAACACCAGCGGAAGCTCATAATACTCATATTTAATTCATAACTAAAAAGGATCACATCAGGGTTGATTGGCAGCACAAAAGGTCAGTGCTTGTACAATCAACAGCCCCCGTTCATTTGGCCACGACGTGAGTCGTACCTAATAAAGTATTTAGTGACAGTTTATGAAGACCTGACATGCAATGTACGAGTATGACAGGGAATATTCTTAAATTATGCCCAACCCTATATAACTACCTCCATTAAACACGACACGACCCACCTACATCTACAAGCCGTAAATGATTGTCGGTAGATTATTGCCTATAATTATTATTACGGATGTCGTGAGTTGTGATATGAAAAATGTGTCTTTGGCTGACTGCACTACGTCATGTGTCTGATCTACTGAACTATGATATTATCCAAAAAAAATAATCGATCCCCCATACCGTCCAGGTCGACACTTTAATATGAGATGGGAAGACTTGATATTGCGCGATACCGGAAGGAAAAGGAAGAAAAAGGAAAATATTTTGTGAATATATGATACGGTCAGCTTTGCTATGTGTTTAATGCACTCCCCAAGTTTGTCTGATTTCCAACTCCTTGACAACTATGACCAAGAATGAGATGGACACATGCCACCCAAAGACAGGTTTATCTGATGGAGAGGCAGCAGCGGTGTGAGGTTGGAGAATAATGATATTCCAGTCAATTAATTATTCATTTCCTTTCCATAAAATTTATTTCCTTTTGCTCCCTAACACGCTGTGTCGCTCCATACACCACTCAATTTTGCTGTCGGTTCTCGTTCAATGTGAACATTTTACAAGGTGGAAATGTAACAGAGTCTTGCCATTCTCTACTTAGAAGTTGGGAAATGCCCGGTGTTGTAAAGTAAAATGCAATAAATCCCCCGGTTATCCTTTGATTTCACTTTAAGGTTGAACAATTAGAGTAGAAATTCCTGCATTTCCATCCATTCCTAATTTTTCTCAATGATTTCCATCGAAATGACCACATTGCAACTTGTATTACACTCTCATCATCTCTTTCTCCTCATCACATTTAACGTCTCAATAGCCACTATAGTCAGCCAATAGTATTTCTGCTTCATTCAAGCTAAAACTGGAAATAGACAGTCGTTCATTTTCTTCTTCTGTAGAATCCTCATCATATCATCGAAGTGGACAGCTTCATGAGGGAAACGGGAGACCCTCGCATGACTCCACAGGGACGTTTCGGAGATCAGATCAGAGGGAAAAAGAGAGAGGAAAGCAAAAGCCAAGGGAGAAAAGAGCGTTTTAATATATTTCTATTAGTTTCATCCCCATTTCATTGTGAAACTACACCGATATAATTTCTCAACCGTTGTATATTGCAATGGATTAGGTATCATTCTCCTTGCATAGACCCATGACCATGCTCTCTTTCTGTCTGCCCGTTTCATGGGTTTTTAGAGCGAGGGAAAAGGATGTGCGCTAGATATGGGATGACTTTATTTGAACAATTTCAATTTTGAAATGATTGTTTGCACAGTCGAGTGGTTTAAAAATCTATCAGCGATGAGGTTCCAAAGTTCCTCTGTAATAAAGGATGGGATATATAAAAAAAATCCACAGGGAAAAAATTGCTTTTTACCTCCACATAGCCTTGTCCTCATACAAAGTAAAATGGTAATACAAACGTATCGCAAATGCAGGCGAGATATGGCATGTCGTAGCCAATTTTCTCATGGAAAACAAAAGTACCGAGGGAAGGGCACTGTACAGAAAAGAAATGAGAAACAGGGATGAGGAGATTCATCATTACTTGAAAAATTGGAAATTGACGGAGCCTATAAAAAACCATGGGATGATGTGATATGCCTACATGCTCCATGTTCTCAGACCGCAAAACTACGAGAGAAAAAGGATTTCTTTTTACATTTTGGTAAGGAAAAAGCGACATGTCATTACTCATCATGTAGAAAAAAGATTGATGTAATATTTGTATTTTGTGTATTTAGCAGATATCTATGAAATTAAAAGTTATATATTTTCCCATAATGTAATGGCGTATGTGACGATGCATATTTTTTACACCACCAGAGCTACATCATTTTGGGCTAGTTGCTTTAATGCTAAGCAAACATTTTACTTGCATGGTACTCCCTAAAAAACACATTAAAATGTCGTGTACTAGGGGAAAAACTTGACAAATATACTTTACTTTGGGTTCTTCATATTCTTTCAATTATATAATTAGAAAAAAGACTTTCAGTCAGGTTCCTTCATGATTGGTTCATATTGGTAAAAACCGAGTCATTTGATTCGCTCATGGGGAAAGCTCACATTTGTTAACTTTTTTAGCTTTCAAAACTGTCATTTTAAAACACACAAAAGTAATTTGATGAGGAATATATGAATCATCATGTTTGAATATGAACTCATCCTATCAATTCTGAGGAAATAGCTGTAATTTTTTAACATTCAAAGTTTTATCATCCTAGCCAGTTACTGTGAAGTAATGTGTGAAGTTGAAGTAACGTCGTACTTACATTTTAGCTAGGGACATGTCTATAAACCAGTTTTAGAATGAAGGAAGTTTCCAACTTTTTTACAAGCCTTTTTTTATGATTAGTGCTCTCTCTCTCCCCCTGTGTACATATCATTTACAACGTTGTGAAAAGATAATTGAAGATGATTTGTATAGTCCTTTTTTTTCTAGTGTGGATGGATATTTTTCTACAAAACAAATTTTTGAAAGCTTTGTCATGTTCGTGTTAGGGATGATGATGGGGATTTTAACGATATTTGATTTTTGTCACTTTACCACACCTGCACCTGTCCGCAGAGGAGGAACTGACGGAGCAATATGAAGTGGTGGAAAAAAAAACGAACCTCCTCATCCTTATTTTTTTCTCATCAATTTGTCAAGTAGGATGTTCCTTACGGCTTTGGAAGGATAATGGTAATGGGTAGGTGTGGACGCTCGTATGGACATGTAGACATGTTGTTAAAGCTATGAGTATATGACAATTTACCATTATATTCACTTATCTCTCCTCATCATCACTTTACAAGGCTGTTTAACCAATTTCTTAGGACTAGAATAACTTTTTTTCATAACGACTCGAGACATTCCATGGGCAAGTGACGAATGCATGAGAAGGGATGAGCTGGGAATATATGAGGTGAAGGATTTAGTTAGCGCTGAGGGGAGGATTTTTGGTAGTACTTTGACGAGATAATAATGAAATGACGCGCATTAGGTGTAACTAGATAAGCCTAAAAAGTTGAGATATGAGTGTATAGGCAGAGGAGTTATAACAATAATAAAATAATCATATTTTTTCTCTCCCGTCTTCACTCTGTTTACCATCGAGTGCTCCATTCCCCAACTCTCATCGGCTTTTTTTTTCACAAGGCTCATTTTTTGTCATTAGCAAATAATGAGCAAACAAAGGGTGGAGCTGTGATGATGTCGAATGTCGATGTGAGAATATCCGTTTCGAATGCGCCAAACTATTTTCCGAATAGGATGATGTGATGAAATATATGCCATTGTTGTTAATAACAAGCTTTGGCTTATCTCGAGAGAAAGGATTGTATCAAGGAGGTAGTCACTAAAGCCGAGAAGAAAACATTGGGCTGCGAGCTTTCAGAATAATTTTTCTTGAGAATGGGACGGGATGATGACATGACAGTGGTTGTGATGATTACGATAAAATTTAATGACGATGATGCCCTCCGATGTTGTATTGTCACATAATCAGTCACGTGATAGATGATATCGCAGGCTGACATGGAGGTTGGGTGGAGAGGCCGAAGGTGATTTGGAGTTTGGGAGAATTAATAATGTCATCGCTTAAAACCATTGGTTAAGATGATAATGATGAATTAAGATGATGATGATATTACTTTGGATAATTAATTTACATAATGAAGAGGAAAAACGCTGCCGTCTTGTTTTCTAAAAGACAGTCGTCATATTTGCATTCAATGTTTGTCAGGTTGATTTGGTAGTTAGTAGGAAAACTACTTAGCAAAATTTGTTTACCTGGTTAAAAAAACATTGAGTCCGAGTTGATGCTGGCATTTGTTTGGAGATGGTGTGGGGAAACATGAGTCTTAAAGAAAAAAAAGAGTGCTTTGATGTTGCCGATACGGGATGCGTGCGTAGATACGTGCTTTGTCGATGTCTTCTTCTCTGCAAAAATGACAGGATGACGCAGATTTTACTGACGATATTGCTAATATGATGATTAATTAAGAGATTAATAATGGGAAGGACATTTCAACACAAGGGAAAGGTCTGGTATTGAAGAATTGTGGGGAAAATTAAGTTATAATTTTATCGACAACAATTCCAAAATTTTGTAGCCGTGAAATGTCGATATGTTTATTTTTTAAAGGGTTATGCACGAAATGAAATACAGGTCATTTCTTTCCATCACGTCGAAAGTAAATAATTCATCATAAATTTGTGATTTCTACCGTATTGGTTAACAAAGATGCATTTTGCATATCTTGTTTTAAACATAAAAATCTTAGTATCTGGTATAATCATTTCACCGAAATCTCCCGTTCAACGCAACACCGCCTACCTATTGAAGCCATGAAAGACAAGCGTTTACAAAATTATTGCAAATATTTGTTATACAATAAGTTATCGCGAAGTAGTAATAGTAGACTCATTCATGGTTATATTCACACAGCAAACAATTCTCCATCACGCTATGAACCCCTTTTTTAAGTATTTTGCAAACACAGCGTTAATCGTATTTGTGTACGTCTATATAACATCATATAACAATATTTATACTGATACAATTTGTATTGTACAGTAGCCATGGATTGAGTACAGCATTCGTGATTTATTAGCGCTTTCCATTCATTCCGAAAACGTAACATTAACCTCCTCAACATAATTGAACTTGCTTTGAATAAGCTAATCTTAACTGGAGTAAAGTATATCAATAGGTTTGCAAAATTAGAAAAAAAAATTATTATTTTTTAAAGTTATCTCATGGCCCAGTCTAGTGTCATTATTGCTAAAGAAGCGCAACACGTTTTCGCTACTGAACTTTGGGAAAAGCTGCTCTTGACTGTGTGTGGTATATGGCCTGGTGGAGAAAACCGACACATGCAAGCATTGCATTGCAAACAAAACTATATCAATTCAAACAAAAAAAGTACAACATAAACTTGCACAAAATCTAGCAAACTTTTTTGTCCTTATGTATACCTACGCTAAGTACCTACCTAAATCCAGCAGTAAACATTTTTGCGGAAAGGGGTGATATGATGATGCTGATAATACCTTTCCCTTGCAATTGAAAAATTATTCTGCTGAAAAAAAGTTTGCAGATCCCGAAGCCCAAACAAGTTTATGTTTAGGAGGCAGACACGCTGTTGATCCAGAGGAGGCAGTTAAGCCAGCATTAATTACTTGCAATATAAATATATTTGCGAATGCGACGTTTGTTTATTTATTGCCTTTTCGTGTTGAGAAACCTGTTGCGTAAAATGAAACGTTAAGGAAGTAGTTTCCTTAATAATTTCCATTCACCCCTCATGCTATACTTATCTTCAAACTTGGGAAATTTATTGAAATACGTAATAATACGTAATGTGGAGGTCGTTCCGACCTTTTGGACCAGCTTATCTTATACAAAAGCTCCCAAATTTTTTTTTCTCAACTATTTACTAAAATAAACCTTTAACTGTTTGAAAGGCGAAAGGATATAAATGCAGCAGACAGTTAATAAACAAGATAAAAGTTATTTTTCCTTGACTTTTGAAATGAGTTTACATTCTTACGACTCAACTCGCAATTCGTCACATATTTAAGTAATACATGGCTACATTTCCTTCAGGAGTCTTGCTCCCAAGAGGCGGTTGAAGGCTTTTCTTTATCATTATTCTGAAGTTGTTTGATATTTGATTACGATTACTTTATATTGGAGTGCTTGAGCTGGAATGTGAAACGACGCGTAGAATTGAATACAACAAGTCATTGTACTCAATATATTTGGCTTGATTTTTCCAATGGAAAATTTATCTAGAACAAATAATATCTACTCGATGAGCTTTTTCCTTATCTTTCTGACCTTTTATCTGGTTTACTTTATTCTCTGATTGTGTTGATAATATATCATGGACATGATTTGAACGCGATTCATCCACATTTGTCTGAATTGAAAAAGGGGACTAAAGTGCATATTACTTATTTAAGTATCAGCTCCAACCTGCTCACCTAAATCATACTAGCAACGGAAATGCATCAGCCAGCAGAAAATAAAGCTAAAGTTAGCATTAAAATTAAAGTTGAAACATGATTTGATGATGAGGATTTGTACATGTTGCACTTTTTGAAGCTGAATTTGAAAATATAAACGGATGACTCGATCTTCTCAACGAACCAATATTGATTTCCGGATGAAAGGTTTTTGCTATATACCCTTCCATATCACAACCGCCACCGTCGTCGTCATCATATCATCGTTTTCATTAGATCCATCTTCATCATCAAGTTGAGCTTCTACGCTCTGTCCATGTCCCCTTTTCCGCTGACACTTTGCCCATTTCGCAATTTATCAAATATTCAACAGACCAGTGAGCTGCTTGAGCCTTGTGTAAGCTCAGTAGTTTGAGCTCAGCCCTTTTCTAATAATTTTCTCTCGTGAAAGCTGGGACATGGTGAAACGTCCACCTTCCTCCAATTTTCCCAGCTCTCATTTTAATATCATCCTGTTTCTCCCACGTAATGCAAATACGAGCTTGTCTACATATTTATGACATGATATGATCCATGTAAAATTTTAATTTCAGTCTTAAACAATTATTTAATTACCCTTATGATACCGCCCCCAGCAAAGGAGGCTTCTAAAGGCTAAGACCAAGAATGGGGCTCCGGATCTCCTGAAAATATTGACTGTTTTATATTAAATTCCGTGTGCAAGCAAACATTTGAAGGAGATGGAACATTGCAATGGGAGTGTTTACTTTATGATGAAATCATGCTTGCTTATCCCTGCTATAAAATTACCATTAGTTTCATCACCATAAAACTCCAATTTCGAGCTCCATGCTCCATGTAACAATTTTAAATTACGAGAAACTGGTGTAATCCTACTCATTCTGGAAAACCGCCTCTTGCTGTTTCCCTCGTCCGGATGTGCCCTTCCTAAAGTTAATATGTAAAATATTTTATTTTGAATATTAAACGTACCAGCTAGCACTATAGCCATCTTAATTCTTTATCTTTACTTAATGCATAGATAATGGCTACGCTGTTTTTACATGCCTTTGAGATATTTGACAAAAATGAGGGATTCGCCTTCTCCTTTCCCCGTTCTAGCTTTTGGGGATACAAAGTATGCTTACCAGTTTTCCGGTCAGGGATTTTCCAGGTGGGAAATAAAGTTTTTTACTGGGGAATATTATTGGATTCATTGAATCATGAGCAATGTAGAAAAAACTCATATTTTTTTCAGTCATCAGTATAATTCAGACTCATTATCATGTATTTCGACTAAGCCTATTGGATTTTGGGTTCGATACGGTCAGTATATAATATTTCCCATATTTCCCCCTAAATACCATTAGTTCCCAGATGGGAAGCATTTGCATGACGAATAATGAAAAGTGGGAACACTGATGCTCTTCATCTCAATCAAATCTAATATATTGCAAACAAGATACCTACTTTAAATTGTACAAAATTATATTAAAGGGAACGCAGCATGTTGTAATAGTGAAAGGGCTCCGGCATCATCTCATCTTCCAGCTATATATATACTCATGGTTAAGTACACAGATGAATTTGGAAGACGTGTTGAAAGCATATAAGATCAAATACTCATCATCATCATGCTCATCCCTGAGCTAAAGCAATGTTTAATGTGACATGACATGCTTTGAGTAATGAAATCTTGACTGTTTCAACATCCAAGGTTTACTTTCTCAAATATTGGAACCTACTCCCGCTCACTCTCATCCTTTTTCCTAATCAAATATTTTCCATCGGTATAGACATCAGAGAAAGGAGGAAAAGGCTCTTTTTCAGCTCAGTTATCATCATTCTCATCCTTTTCTCAGAAAGAGAAGAAAAAAAGTTGTAAAGCTTGAATCTGGATTAAGGCGGATGTGGATTTGCCTGGAACTCTTAAAAAAGAGATACAAAATGAATCTATGCTCATTTCATATTGGCATGCTTTCCTCTCTGCTCCTGTTTCAACTTTGACTTTCTTCGTTTTAAATGGAAATCGCAATAAGAGCTAACATAATCCAGCTATATATTTGCTAATCTGTTAAATTAAATCAATTGATTTTAACTCACCATTTCCGACGGATACATACAGAGGAGATTTCCTTTATGAGGAAAACGCTCGTTCCAGAAAGGGGAAAATAAGCTAAGCAAATATTTTTTCAGTGAGGTAGGACGGTCGACACGAAATATTTTTGTGTACTTTTGATTAGTATTTGGTTGGGGCTTAAATTGTATTGTTGTGGGGTTGGTAGAAGTATTGGCCCTCCCGGGTTTCGAATCCCGGGCACGGGGATATCGAGTCCACAGCTTGGCCACGGAGCTACAATGAGCCTTTAAACCAATCACAAATAGCATGCTCCAGACTACTGCTTTGTTACATATGATGACCTGCGAAATTCGAAAATTAGCTAAGGTTGCATAAAATATTTCATTTTGTCTGAAAATCTGCAAATATATACAAATGACATTTAAAAATACTTGAGCGGCTGATTCAGTTTCTGGAATGTCGGGTTGAAAAAGCAATAGTTAATCTTTCTTCCATTTCTTTGATTCAGAAGAATCATCCTCATCATCATCGTTCGTGAACGCATCCGAAAAGTTTTTTTCTTCTGTTTGTAATATTTACTCTGTTGATTTGGAGAATGGGAGGAAAATCGATTTCTCCTTCTCGGTCCTTGACAAACGTACACAAAAGTGTTGCATCAATAGCCAAAACCCCTCTCATATAGTCCCTAGAATGGAAAAGTTTGCGTTGGGAGCTTTTCACCATGAAAATGGTGGATGGGGAGAGGTGACAAAATCGCGTTACTTGACAAATACAGTTTACCTGTACAATCGGATAGATATCTGGTTCTTCATATTCCCCAAGTAGATGGTAATTGTAGCATCAAAACAAACAAAAAATGTACATTTCTGTATTTGCACAAATAAACCAGACTCTATTTTAATTTTGTTACCTTTTTAGCTATTTAGTTCCCATCTATTCGTCAAAAATATAATAACCATATTTTTAACGCATTCGCATATTTATTATTTCAATTTACTAGTTATCATCATATATTTTCGGGGAATTGTTTTAAATCGCATTAAATTTTGACGTAGATTCAAAGAACTAATTGAAAGTTAACCCTTCCATTAAAATAACGAGGTAAACTGGTAATATTCGTCGATCCATTTATACTTCTATTAGTTTAACACTGAATGATTGCATCATACCTTCCTCTTTACTCTGCCATATAAAACCAGTCATTTATCTATTCTCCTCGCTCACTCTCACATCAGAATATACCTAGGTTAAACCCGTCATTATATTTATATGGACAAAAGGAACGAGGATAACTAAAAGCAAGAGAGCGAAAAAAAGCAGAGGGGAGAGAGAGAGAGCTCAGAAAACGAAGAAGGACGGAAATGAATATAATGGTAGGGGGCCTACACTCGACGAGCCAAGATCAGCCTTCTCCAGTCGAAGAAGGAGGCTATCTCGGCTCTCACTCGTGCTTCATTCGTTCCACCCCATGATACAGGCGGAGCTAGAATAATGCTTATAGCTATGATATGGATTTTTACAGCACGAGTTTATTGCAGTTTGGCAGAGCTGTAGCTTGCAACTCTTTTCCCTCACATCGCTCACACTCGTACATCGTTAGTTTGTGTATGCCTTCGTATTAGAGAAATTTATGCGGTAATGCTCATGCTTTGTGTTGCAGCCTTTTTATGACAGATTTGCCACCACCATATACCATAGGATCCCCAAGATCATCATAATATCGCACCATAGTTCTATATATATGAAGCTGTTATAACGTTTTCATGCTTGTTGAGTACGACAGACAACCGCGTTGGAGTTTTATATCGAAAATGACCATTTCAATTCTGCTAATATGCTGAGCAGATCCGTTTTGTATCTGATTAACAATGATTTGATTCCCGGTGGTGATTAAAGTTTGGATAGTTAAAGGTGCGCTGAAATGTTCTTATAAAGCTGAGAAAGAGCATTATGCAGGGGCCATCTCCACAAATGACATGATGATGGCTTTCGCAAATCCAATGTTAAACACCGACTGAGAGTTGGGACTACGTAGATGTCTTCGTTTCGCTACCTTCCATTCCCCATATCTTGTTGAATACAACTAGAGAGGAATATTATTCTCCGCTCGTCAGTTTGCTTATGATGTTTAGCCAGCTCAAACAGATATAGAGGTTGTGTACAGACCCACGTGCACTGTTTGTTTTGACAATTATTCAGTTCTTCATTCATCTTACCAAATACGAGGAGCTTGAATTGGATTGAACTGTTGCATCCTCATCAAGTGGGGCATTAAACAAACGATTGAGGAGAGTGGAAACAAAGCCCAGCATCCTTTATAAAAGGGACGAGGAGAAAAGTGTGTGAACAAGTTCAACTGAAGCCGCATGAAGTAGAAACAGGTAATAAGTTTGTTTTTGGATTTGCTTAAACATACATAAATTGGATTTACTTTAGTTGATGCACATTTTATATTGGGGAAAATTAGGCAACGACCATTAACAATTATACCAGATTTCAGATCATTTTCATAATCGTCTTTGGACTGGTCACATTTAAAAAAAAATAACAATCCCAGACTATTTTTAAACCAGATAGGAAAATATTTAATGAGTAATTAATCAAGTTGTTTACAGTTATTCAACCTGTAAAATCTGCGTATTTGCAGAATGCACGCAGGCAGATGGCAATACACACAACTGCAAACAAAACTCTCAGCTTTTTTCCTATCATTAATTTTTCCGCAACTTTCTGTCACATTTCACCCATATTGTTATCATCACATCATTATCATTGATAATCGCTCATCATTCGTCATCATTAAACTGATCAGTCATTTCAAATCTGTTGAGGACATACCTGTATAACTAGGTGGATTGGATTGGAGAGAAACCCGCAAATCTCTTCTATGTACATTGCAGTGTGTACACAATTCCCTTGAAAATGATGGTGAGATGATGGGGATGTAGGTGACAAAAAGAAAGAAAAACGGAGAGAGAGAAAGAGGGCAAGACAAATAATAGACTTTATAGATTTACATTATTAGCACAAATAAAAAGAGGCCTGTTGATTGTTGATTCTTTCCTGAAATATTTTAAAAGGCATCAACTCCTCTTCCCCAATGTTGACTCCCAGAGCGTTCTTTATACAGGGTAAAAAGTTATCTCATCTCAGTGGGGAAAAAAAATCTTTCTCTGATTTTGATGCTGATGATGATGCTGATGATGATGCTGATGCTACACTTATTGCACTTTCTGTTTGAATTCGTTCACGTTTGTTTGCTTGCTCCACATTAAATAAGAGAGAAGCTGGTTGTGTGTACTTTTGAAAAAAATAATGAGTAAATAATCATGTGTATACAGTTATAGGTATAGTGTTGAGCTTACCGAAAAAAATAACACCTTAATCAATCCAAATATTTGATCTTTTGATAACATTTCCCAGATTTATCAAACTTTTAGGGAATTCGGGAAAGGTGATTAGCAGATAGCTTTTTAGAAAGAGATCAAACAGGAGACATTTTTCTTGAAAACTTCAAAACATTTTTTCAATAAAAAATAGTTGATTTCTCACTAATTCTTGGTATGGGTGAAAGCGGTGAAGTTCAAGATGTTAGTTTATTCTATGGTTAATTATCATCATCGAGTGAGCAAATATTTAATTTCGGATGCTAGAACTGCAACTGTAACACTTTCCGGTTAGATTTTTTCCACAGGATAAACTTGTGTAATATTTTGCTTATACCTACACCCCACCTTCGACAATGTCAAGAAGTGAACCGAATTCTTTTCGAGTGTTTTCTGAATTCTGATTGCCGAGCAAAATAACCTTTTCCATATATAAAAACCAGAGGGGATTTTGTTTGACAGGAAAGTTTTTTTTATAAAACATCATTATCATCATCACCATCATCCTCATGATCAAATATTATTTATTAGTACAATCAACATTTACCTTTTCCACTTTACCCAATCATCATCATCATCATCCCCACACCAAAACGATTAAAGGTCTAGGGAAGAAAAAAGTGAGAGTGAAATGGTATAAAAATTGATTTCCTTTTGTAAATACCACCCGGGTAAACTAAATGAGAAGTGAAGAAACGCTTTCCTCTTGAGTCCCTATACATGATGTATAAGATATGTAGCCAGCTAGGATAGATAAGTGTACTTTTTCCTGTTCAACATTTTTTCTCCTTTCCCTCATCTTCATCTTATATCCTAACCCTTTGACTTTCGGTGTGGTCCTGAAGTGAAAGTAAAAAAAATTCTTGAGTTTACACTACGTGCTGGTGCATTGCTCACACATTTTATTTCAGGGAATGAAAATGAGCACCCAAGTATGGGATCTCTGGAGCCTGGTTATATGCGCCATTTCTATATCTGAGTTTTTTTCCCTCGAGTTGACGATGATGATGAATGAAATGTATATATATGTGAGCATAATGTGTTGCATGAACTAATATTGATATTGACACTAGTTTTGTGTGTTTGTGTTTATTCGTGTTTTATTTGAGGATAATGATACGCTACTTGTTGCTCTCCTCCGTATTTATAGTTGGCTGGTGCGTATCCGAGTAAAAAAAAGTAGATGTCTGTGAGCACAGAAGTATTATATAAGTGCTATATGCTTTACTGTGTATTTAAGTGTGTGTTTTATTTTTTTTGTTTGAACTTGTTTCCCTCTATGCTCATGATGGTTTTGGGTTGTTGATGTTGGCAGAGTTGTTGGGAGTTACTGATTGAAAAGTAAAACAAAAGGAGAATCAGAACAAAATATTTGAGTTTGCAATTTTGTTTAAAGCCCTCTGTAACAGCTTGAACTCTTGTGGACTCAGTCATTGGCAGATTACTGCAATTATAGATTAATTTTAGAACGTCATCATTATGGATTATTTTAAGACTTATTCAGATTAATCAAGATGCTGGGAAAGTAAAATGATGCTTGGATTCATGACCATATCCGTATGGAATGATTATTTGGTAGGTGTGTACTTTCGAGCCCCGACCACGCTCTTTCCGCTCAACTATAGTTAGGTATTGGGAGTTTTTTGGTCCTTCCTCCTGACCAAATGAGACCACATCGTATTATCATCACGCACGTATTTTAACTGGCTAGTAAGGAAACTCGGCTATGTAGATAGGGCAACGTTGTAGAGCTACAGGGGCTTGAGCTTTTTAGAGGAAAAAAAGAGGAGGTGAGCTGAAGCAGAGGAAAGGAGGGAGCGAGAGGAGTGAGCAAGAGTACACAAGCGGAATATAGATAGCAACATAAGAAGGCTTTTTTCCTCCCCTATATAGCTAACTTTATTTTAGTATTATGACTGTGGCATGAAATGAAATGAAGTTTGGTTCGTTCCGCTCCCCGTAGCTGATATTATGATAGTTTGTGAGCAACTGAATAGAGTAAAGTTTGAGTCGAATGTTGAGCTTGAGCTGTGCCTCTCTCTCCCTGGGTTTTGTGCAGGCAACCTTGTTTTATCGTGGGGCTCTTCTGATTCTGTTGCAGCAAGAAGAGAGAAAGAGCAAGAAGTGGAAGTGATGATGTTGGTGGGGGATCCTTTTTAGAGTATATCCCAAAGAGAAAGAGAGCAAATACTTACTTTACTCTTTTAGAAGCCAAGCTATCATCATCAACATCCGTAACAGTTACACAAGTGCAGAGAGAGACTAAAGAGGAACGGGGGAAAGGACCTATAAAAAACAAGGCTTTTCTCTGCTATCGCGTTTCCATCCATATCTTTCCCAGTTCCAGGGAATATTGAATTATCGAGGAGGAGAAAATAAAAGTAAGTTATAAGACATATAGATATATCCCATTTTTTACTTTCACCAGCATAGCACCCACCACGATCATCATCATCATCGTGATCACCACTTTTCCAAGCTAACTAATAATATACAGCAAATATAAACATTTGCAGAGAAAATTTTTAACTCAAACTTTTCCTCCTTTTTATCCAAAAAGCCGTGGTGGGATAGGACTCCCCCTGTCCCCAAGCAGGATAATATGCATAGAACAAATAGATAAACAGAGAGAAAGTGCATTTGGCAAGTTTATTTTCTCTCTTGATAAAAATGGTGTCTGTAATTTTCATTGTTTCCAAAAAAATACTCTTTTTTGCATGGATAGCTCACAATGGACATAATATGTTTGTATTTTATATGTACTTATTAAGTGATTTTGATGATGAGGAGCAGGATCTCTGGCTTGTGTATTTATTTGTCTGTGTGCACTTCTCTCTTTCTGTTTGTATGTGTACTTATTTGTGTGTGTGCTCTCACTCTCACAGCTCAACCATACTTTGGCAACAATAGAGTGAAGAAGTGATTCTTTGTTTATCTCCATAATATACATAGGACATCAAAGGTATTGTTATATAACTTGGAAGGAAAAAATAGAATTTGGATAGCTAGTTTTTTACAGACGGAACTCTTGATTAAAGCCCAGCCACTTGGGTGGTTAAATGGGGAAGGTTTGTGAAACCGAGTCCGTTGGTGACTCTGACATTGCATTAAATATTGCATTGTCAAACAATTTTTGATAAGTTTTCATGGCAAGTCAATTGTTTACTGTGTATACTTTGGGCATTATCTTAGTGGGTGGCTATATAACTGTGGCGGTGGCTGTTTTATCCCATGGAGGTGTAGGTAATTCATATGATTTATTTTATGCTTTTTTGAGACATCATATGTCTCTTTTGTTCAATTATGTCAATTATGTAAATATTCTTTTAAAGTGACTACTCGTCACAAACATGTGAAAATTTAATGCAAGTGTAGTTTTTTTAATCTTTTTGTTCATGATCATCATGAGTTTTTGTTTTGTTGGAATTGTTGTTGGGGCTGATGAACTTGAGTTCACAGTCTCATTTGATTAAATAAGCAGTGTGTT
>JAQGAH010000987.1:0-20494 GCA_034696885.1 Lepidocyrtus paradoxus | reverse complement strand
GAGCTCGCGTGTGAACAGAAATTTCTCCAGAGCCGCGCCCCAATCTTGGAGTAAATGTCCTTCGTTCTGGAATGGAAAAGGGGAGACACACATTTCAGATAAAATTAGTCAAACTCTTACATACTTGATAAGTGAAGGATGAAGGTTGCCTTTTTTCTACCTACCTTTGATTGGCACAATGGCCCAATTAAGATTATGTAAAATTTTGACAAGTGTTCTTGTATCTACAGAGGAGCGCTCGGCTGATCCCTCAGAGTCAATAGAACGCTTCTTCCTTCCAAGTCGAGGTCCAAACCACATACCACTTCCTGCATTGGGGGTTGCAGCATTCTTCTTGTCAATATCGAGATTGTTGTCGTCCTTATCTGAAGACGTGGATGGGAAGGCAGGTGATGACAGCATTGTTTCACTTGTATCGTACCAGGGAGCATACTGAGCCTCATACTCTGCCAAGAAAGGGTCCATGTACATGGGCATCGGCATCAGGGGGAATCGCTTCCCTACACGGGGAAACGGAATCAATTGGCGTTTCATCTCGTGAAATCCTACAAAATGGATGATTGAACGAGCACCCGGATGTTCTTCAAATTATCTTTTGTCTTTATAATAATAGAAACAAAAGGGATAAAAATTAACTGAGCTCCTTCTGCTTACCACCACCGTCTCTTCCAATCCTTGGGAATGGGATGAGAGAGTTCCCAGATCGGCCGACTCTCGGAAATGGAATAATTGAATTTCCTTTCTCTTGCTGACCTGTCAATTAAATCAGAGTAGCAAATAAAATAACGTTAGTGGAAACCCTTATTCCACACAATCACTAACTATTATAACAATTAATGTCACACTTGTATAATGAATGTTTATAAATAATACTACCGTTTGCCCAGGTCACCCCAGTCAAAGCGATGAAAGCTAACAAAATATTCATTTTGAAAAGGAAATGTGAAAAAAACTCGGAATCTTTCAAATGGAAACTATCAACTAAAGAAAACGAAACTTGAAATGACAAACAATAGCTCTGCAATTCATTAGCTGATGCTGTTTTCTAGTGATAACAATAGCCCGATTGGAAACTTTTGTCAGAACTGATTTCTTAGGAAGACCCTACAGGGCACTGTGACATGGAGCTTCTCAACCTGAAGGTATTTATACCAAATTTGTTGGACTCCCTGAAGTTTTTGTCCACTTGGTGAGAAATTGAAATCTTGATAAACAAGCAAAGCACAAGGATAGTAACACTTTTACCTTCATCCAATTTGAGCAGTGGCGTTCATTAAGTTTCATATAGTCACATACAAGCCTCATATTAGCGGAACGTCAGCATTGAGAGATTAACTTGATGAGAATTTATTGAGATCCCGGATCAAGAAAAAGGAGCAAACATGCAGGAGGATGAAAACAAGCTGAAGTTTGAAGGAAAAAAAGTTAATTTATTTCATGAGTCTTATTTTTTTAGCAAAGATACACGCAATAGAATTGTTACAGCATTGCATTGTCGGGAAGTTAGCTGCACTATATAATTTGCAGCACCCTAATTTTTACAATCAGTGCACAGAAATTGCCCATATGTTGTTGCAAATGTTTTAGGATAAATGGCATGAGCAGGGTGGACAGGGTGGGGAAAGCACGCTCAAGGAAAAGTAACAACAAATTGGCTACTATAACATTGCAGGGCTGGAGTAAGTAAACGGTTTAAATCCTACATGACGCTTAGTTTTCTTCCACCTCATCTTCGATTGCTCGAGATAAACCCATAATCTCCTTTATACCTCTCTGTAATCCTGTTGTACTGTACAAGTTGTATCATTATCAGCATCTTCTTTACAGAGGTTAGCTTTAGACCGAAGTTTATACCTACCTAATGCTTTTTTTTTTGGATTGGAGAACGTTGGTTGAAGGAAAACTGGAGTAATGCTTTGCAATCAAAACCATTTCTTTCGTCATCTGATGGTTTAACTTTTTGCTTGCGCTATATTTCGCTACTGTCGCGTCGCAGTAAACCTTGTGAGTGGTGTCATGTACATATAAACAAGGAGGGAGTCGAAGTGCGTGGGCTGGATTTATGTATATCGCGTGTGATGCTGGATAAATATTTTCCAATGAATTAAGCTTACTTACGTCACCAATTAACCCTTTGACTAAAATTGATTTGGGGCTTAAGATTGATAGAAATAGTAATAGATATTTTGAGTGCTTTCAGGATGTAGGATATGCATAGGTTAATCGTAAACTGCTCATTCAAATATAGTTTTAGTAAGCTAAGTAGGTTTTCTATAAAGTCAGCTAATAGATGCAATTTGTCGCATTTCTACTATAGTTGTGTAAGTTTTCGTAACTGCGAAATTGGAATGGAAAATGGAATCTAAATGTTTGTTATATTTGTTGTTAAAAATGAATGGAAACAGTGGCGCATATATCACACATCAGAACTTTTCAGGCTCTTCCCGACGATAGTTGAGCGATGATGATGAGTTCATCGGTTTCAACCACACAGCAACACCGCCACCATAATCATATCATGGTATTATTAACGTCAAGATTTTTACCACCCAAGCAGCGGCATCACAGAAGTGACTAAATGAAATTTCTACTGAAAAATAAGGACTCATCATGACGGCTCAAGAAAGGTATACAATAATATTAGAAACGTTTCATTTTTAAAGATATATATGGCGGTGAAATGAAATGTTAGCCGAACAGAGATAGAAATGTACATGGTTTCACCTTCGAGCTGTAGAAAACAAGGATGGATTAGTGTTTGTTATAATACGACATTTTGACTCAATTCCCTGTTCAAAATATCCCTCGTCATGTAAAAACAAATCTCCGTAAATATTGTTTCCATCTTATTTGATCAAGGCCCATGTGCATTGAAAAATATGGGTAGGTAAGTACATACATATAAATATTATGTAAGTAAGAAAGTCATCTCAAGAACACTAATCATGATCATCCCGTTTTCCCTCATCTCCAGAAAAGGTTCCCTCACACCTTCCTATTCATCGCTCGTTTGCTCAACTATAACCACATTTATTTCACAAGTGGGAATAACAGGAGCAGAAAAAATTGTACAAGCCAGGCCAGACAGAGAGCGAGCACCGCTGGCAATAGGAAATTCTCAAAGGGAGAAAAAAAGTGTATTTTTATATTGAATTATGAATTGAATGTGTACTCATACCAATACGAGATGCAAGGTTGAAGAATAGAGATAAATAGTGAAAATATAAAGTATTCCTTTTTCGAGCATTATATAAAGACGATTTGTAGGTAAACTCTATATTTTCTTCGTCTCTTTTTTTATTGATATGCTTGTATTTATGAGCTAAATAATCTGTTTTTCCAGCTGTTTGCTAAGTATATAGGATGTATTAAACTAATGGATGGTTTGTTCCTTGGCTTGTTTAGCTTGGATATGATTTGGACCTTTGTAAATTGTCTGTCTATGTTAGCTTAGGTTTGTAAATTTTGAATAGAAATATTATTTGAATTGAATGAGGGTTATAAAAAACGTCAGCCATTTATTGTTCACAGGTAACTCCATAAAAAATGAAAAATGCTGGGATGATGAAGCCGGAACATGATTGCTTTTTTTCTGCTAAAAACACCCTTTTTTACTACATTATCATTAACTGGTCCCAATCCCGAAACAAATCTCAAAGAAGTAAAGAAATCGATACATAAGTATATGGACAAATCGGATTCAGATATCTCCAGCATTTCTACGCAAAACATGTTTGCCCAGTTCAAATACTTCAAATAAATACAAACTAAGGACAACGGCAAAGTTTGTTCGGGCTTACACTAGCAGCAGTACATGAAGAAAAGGGCTTTGATATGCATAAACTAATAGAGAATTTTATCGGCCGCTCCAAGAAAAGTTGAAGTGTACCATACCATCCCCATCGGATAAAAGTATGGTGGAAACGGTGGAATAACAATATTGTACTGTGGTAAGGGCTCGCCGAAAGTCAAAGACCATTTCTGTTCCGCTATCACCTTACCACCATCATCCAATTCTATCAACACACTATTTTTATATTTTTCCCATATATTGCAAATGGGATAATAGTTATAAGGCTTACCTCCCCCTATATTCATGGGAGGAAGGAGGTGGAGGCTTATCTTTACGAGTTTATTTTATATTCGGACTTGACATTTTTGACACCAAGAAGATCCCCCTGAAAAAAAGCTGACTTAGTTGATGCACACATGAGGAGGACGAAACCAAGGGAAAAACTTTTCTCGTTGTGTAGCCCAAAAACGAAAGAAAGAAAAGAGATTTTGGGAATTGAAAGATGTGTCTCATAAAAAACCAAGTCAGTCACTGCTCGCAGAAGAGGCAAGTCAAGGAAAAGTCATCATTTTCGTCGTGTCGTCATGCTAGACTGTACTTACCCCATAGCATATAGTTTTCCCACTTCTCTTCTTTGCTATCATCATAATCTCACCATCAGAATCACTACCACATCATCAAGCACTAAAAAAAATCTTCTGTCGCTACAGAAAAGGCTGAAGAGGCTTGTATGTTGAGTGAGCGGTTTGAAAATGTAAGAGTTAAAAAGAATGAAAAGCTGAGAGTGGGGAAGTTTCAAGGAATAAAATACTCTTCTCCCTATTCTATGTTGGCCAGAAAGTTATGAAAAAGTTTTTCATGTGAAATCCAACCCATCACTATTTTTTACATCTCTATGTTTCTCTATATACGCAAATGTGGGCGAGCATACATAATTATATATTGATATATATACTTGGGGATATGTGTCTTGTGGACAAGATTGAAGAGATTTTACTGGAATTGGACAGGAGGCCAGGACGGTGGTCGATTTTCAACGCCAACTATCCTCAAACAAGTTTTGGGTTCGTTCGGGTGTCAAGTTTAAAAAGATTATCCTTTTTGTTGCTGCTCCAGAGTATTAAGGTTTTGTTAAAAAGTTGCAATTGATTTTTTCCATGACTAACGCTAAGCGATTGTGAGAGCTCAGACAGACACAGTTCCAGGATGGAGGGGGAGGCTCTCCGTTGGGCTTTTGCTAATCTCCTTCCTTTGTTTGAAATTTGAGCCGAGAAGTAAATGAAACTTAAGTAGTGATTGTAAATACATGTTCGGTTATTTACGCAAGCTAATTTATTAAGATAACGTGTCAAACCGCTGTAATTTAGGAATAGGTTAGACGGAAGCTAATCCATAATGTGAAGTTAGTTTTGACTGATAGATGAACATAGATATTATTATTACAACAGTGTAAGCATATTCATTTTTATCGACCAGTCCCAAACTGGCAACCAAGTCCGTCTTTGAAAGCCAATAATATGATGTGGTCATATCAATATCATGCTTGAATTAATTCTTGTAAGACTTTTTAATAGCTAGGAGAAATTATCTCTTTCAACCGGAAATAAGTAATAGATAAGCCATTGTTTTTCATTGATATTGTTTCATGAGCATTTCAAGGGATACTTCCAAGCCAAAAAATTATATTTGATTTAAAAAAATTTGCTATGTAGTAGTAGATCCGTGCTTCCTTACCGATAGTTATGGTTTAAACTCTTATACACATAAAATCCTTCTATCGTCCTGAATTTCTTTCTCTTCCACGTAAAAGCAAACTTTTAATTTTTTTATATTGAAAACAAAACAAGGTGCGAAAGAGGGCGAGAGAAAAGAGTGAAAAGCAAGTTATCAAATGTGCTGTCATCAACTCTCAGTTCAAAATCGTAATATGAAGTAAAAGCTTGTAAACCGGATTACCTAAAATACCTTTACAAAAAAGTATATCAGTATACCCATCTCCAACACCACGAAATGGACTAACGTTGTCATAAGGCACAACAACAGTTGTGTTCACTTGTTATGGTATACAAGGGAGTGTGTTTGTAAGCACATCACAACACATAAAAGTAACTTTGCTTTGCTTGCTTTTACCTTTTTTGAGGGGTTTTTGGCTTCCCGAATGCTTCTGGCTTGACTTAACTTGGTTTTCCTGTCCCTGTTTATATAGCTATTAGGAAAACGAGCATGTATAATAATGGATCATGGATAGGTAGGTAGGGATATAATAGGGGTAAGAGAGGAATCCTATTATAGCCCATAATAATATATTCTCTTTTGACTCTCTGTTTCGCTTGTCCAAGTATGACTATATAAGTGAGATGAAGTTGAGTTGAGGAAGTGAGGAAGCAAAACGGTTGAAAATTCATCGGAGTAAAACCTCATCCCCGAGTATGACCGAATGAGGGGATCCTTTTCCTCAATGTTTCATGCCATCGTCATCATCATCGTCATCAGCTTTCTTCTTCATCGTCATGATATATTATTGTACAAGACTTCCACTGGTTTTGCTTACTCTTTTTTTTTTATTCTCCGTGTTGTCACACCACTACTACTTTACTCCTACAACTTCTACTTTTACTTCCCAGTATGAGTGACTGAGCGTAGCGCTTGTGAAGTCGTTGAAAGAGAAGAATGAATGAGCTTGTGACACATGAGACATGACACATCTCGTGGAAAAAGGGAAATACAAATTTTTCCTCTCTCACACACACTCCCACTCCCACATATACATCCACACAAGTCAGATCCGAAGAGCTCAAACAGCATTTTTGATTCACCAGAGGAAAAGACAAGACCTCGCACAAAAGTCAAGAAGTAGAATGCAATAAATGGGAAAAGTTTAAAAAGTAAAAAAAAGTATTTACTATTGTTACTTCTTCCCCTTTAGTATTGTTGACAAACAATAACAGTTTTCTATTTCTCTTCGCATAAGATACGGAATTAGAGGGGGAGGAGGGGTTTGATGACATGAGAAAACCTCTTATATTAGCCTTGTTTTACTTAATTCAAACAGTCATAATACGAGTATGATTTTTATCTTTTGTGATATTATTTTCTACGAGTAAACAACTTTTTATAAATGTTCTCTAGCTATCTCTCCCGTTTTTTGGCAAGGATGATAAGAAGTTTCATTCTTCAAGTTTTCAAAGTTCTAATCGTAAAGTGATTCCATTCCTCACAATTGTAATTAAATATACAACAATGAGCACCAATGGAAATATGTACATTTGCATTAAATTAGTTTAATATTATGCGCGGATCGATGAATGAAGTTCATATATTTCCCCTCCCTTCAGGATGCATATAAGTATGCAGGCCGAATAAAAAGCTATAAATCCAATCATATTGGTGTCGTAAACTTTCCCCGTAACTTTTATAACAATAAACTCAACAAAACTTGCTCTCCCCCAGAAAAACGGTAAATGGGAGGGGAAAGATAGAATGGAATAAATGTTCCTAAATAATGTGCTGTGGAACGGTAGCAGTTCCCTTTTTTCCCGATCATTCTTCCACAAAAAAAGGTTTATGTTATCTACCGCACTACATACAGGGCGATCAAAATCAACCAAAATGAATGAAACCAAGTAAAGTCATGAAATGAAAGCCAATTTTTTATCATTTCCATTGCCCTTTCTCCCCCTTTCCCTCAATATTGCAAGTAGTCCTTGGCGTCCTCCTGTTGACTCCAGAGAGCTGTGGAAAAATTTCACTATGGTTTGTAGATATATGTATCTGTATGTACATTCTTATATGACTATGACTATTTCTTGAGTGTCTCAGTTTCTCTTGATTCAGATGCACTTCTCATCATCGACATTCAACTTTAAAGCTGGGAGGAAGTTAAAGGAAAATTTTGCTACTTATAGTGCTGTTTACTGCCTTAACGTGAATTGACTACAGGAAAAGGAGAAGGAGAGAGAAGTGGAGAAAAGTGATAAATTTCTTCAATGTGGTTGGAGTCTCAACATGGAATATTGTAAAGAGCCCCATGAAAGACAACAGTGTGGCTCGGCGTGCTTCATCCTTCTTTAGTTATTCTTTCACGAGAAAGGAAATAAGCGGGGGAAATGAGTGAAAAGAGAAAGGGGAAAGGAAAGAGGAAGTTGAAAACTGAAGTTTTATAGCGGCGCGTAAAAAGGAAAGCAGGTTTTTTCCATGGCTGTGGAAAATAATTATTCTCAACTCATGGAAAATTGATATAGAGTATGGAGATAGGATAGAAGTGAAAGTACAATGACGCTGTGTATACAACAAACAGTTCATATCTAAAAATACTTTAAATGATGACGCAGATAGTTAGAATAATGGCTATTTGCTGAGCTTAAAATAAACCATATGCATGCATGAGCAGAGATTGAGGTCATTTTTCTTCTTTAGTTTAACACGCTCATCTAAAAAACTCAACATAAAAGGGTAAATTCATGGTGAAAACTAGTGAAAGCCATGGTCATTGAAGAAGGTCGGATCATATTGATTTTCACCGATTATTATGAATTATGATATCCCATCACCAAAAAGCAAATTTAAAAGATGAACAGCGCAACTTAACAAAAGCTCCTTGAAACGTTTATTAGAAACTCACTTAACAATTTTTCATTTATTTCTTCGTAACTGCATGGACTGCATTTATACATCATGTAATGACATGTTATGTAGCAAATGTAACACATGCACTTACATAGTGTAAGGACAAAACAAAGAAAAGAAAAGAAAAAGTCAAGAAAAAGAGTCGCAAAGGATCACTTGACTATAGTTTCTCTTGAAGCTAGTAGTATCTAGCTTGAGACAGATAGAAATGAAGCCTTGCAAAAGCAACTCTCAACCTTCAAACCTACGGAAAAAGTTTTCTTTAAGGTATATTCCAAACCTTGGAAGGATAAAAGATATAGAAATAATCATAAGCGATATACGTCTAAATATTACTAGCTTAGTATTCCGTTTTTATATGAGAATAAGAGCTTAATAATGCATATATGTACATGCATCCCACACACTATACATATGTATTACTATGCTAATCGGTTAGAAGATAAATGTATGCGTCTCGCTTTCTTAGCATTTTATAAACTCTACTTTTATTATCATTATTTTATTTATGAAGTATCGGTATCTCCTCCTCGGGAATCCTTCCTTTCATTCCATATCGACTTTCACCGCCATACATGCTGCCATCCCAATAAGTACGTTTTTCAAAGATTTCCCTTCCTCATCAAGATATTTTTCCCTTTATAAAGCCACGGGAGATCCGATGAGAAGGCGATGCGAGGCCAATACTAACATTCGAATTTTTGTCTATGTATTAGTCCTCATTTTCATATCGTTTTATTCCGTTTGCACTCCTTTGGTAAGTAGGGTGAGGCAGTGAAAAGCATATTGTTTAAAGGGGAGTTGAAGCTGTGTAGTGGAAGACAAGGCGTATTTTTCTTTCTGTAGTCAGTCGAAACAAAATACTTCTTAGTTGTTCAGTCCTTGCGGAGTCTTTTCCCTTTGAATTGCACATGCTTTGTCCCTGTGGATGCTTTCACATTTTTTATGTTCCACGGAAAGGGGAAAGCGGAGCAAGGAGCGAGAGAGAGAGGAAATATAATATAAAGTATAAAGGATTCCAATTTCGGAGAAGTTACTTACACACAGAGAAAATGCTTATCATTGCTTGCATAATATTATTTGATGGCATTTTCTTACTTGTTTTACTCTGACGTGATATGATGTTACTACTTGATATTCAATATTTTACTATCCAATCACATCCTACATGACCATTTTACTTAGTTCATTCAGAAATAAAGGAGGCTCGTATAAAGTCACCTCAAAACTAAGGGGGAAGTGACGACAGGAGTTGGAGTCCATTGGATATAGGCAGTCTACATAACTCAAATATAATCAATAAATCTTGTCCTTTGTCATAAACACTCGAAATATTTATCCAATTCTAAATTTTCTTTGACCTTTCCCTCCCCTTTGTCCTTTTCAACATTCACAGAAGCATGTGTACACATATATTTATAAATGTATAAAGGATACAGAAAGAAAGAAAACGTTTAATTCAGTTAAAAGTGGATTTATTTTTGTAAAAGAGAAAAACTCTAGTGGATCATCAATAGCAGCTTAAGAATGTAGCTTGCAAACCTTGAAGTATTATTGGCATTGCAAAAGAGTGAAATGGGAGTGTATTGAAAATGCAGGCTACAAGGCTACTTTCTACCAACTTTGCTACACAACAGATCATTATATTTGTGAAGTAAATGTCGAAAGTTTTTGTGACAAGTATAAAATTTATTTTCTCATGCTCCACCTAAAATTGATTGTCTGTCTTAGTCACTTGTGTGCACAAGGCAAAGAGGTTAGCTCCCTTTTGATGTCTTCCAGCAAAATAGCGTAGTCAAGCCCCTCTTTGGTTTGAGATTTATGGGCATCAGAGAAAGAATAAACTTGATAAATAAAGTTTAAATTGGCCTATATTATTTATCTTATTCGTTAAATAACATCACAATAATATTATCTGATTTTTTTATAAAAGTTAAGCAAGGACGATTGCCATTGCACTATATTCATATTATCCAGTAATAACATCATTTTAATTGCACACAACCAGATTTTAATGCATATAATATTTATAAATATCTCTTTACAAGTTTGAAAACAAAAATGAAAACTCAATTGAATAACACCCCAAAAAGGTGGATCGACTTTCCCTCATTTCTTTACCCAACATGACCCTCCATATCAGACCCAAGTTAAATGTAGACTTTGACTTGTCTTTTTATTACAGTTGTTCTCCCAAACCCTTATTTATAATTCATGCATCATATGCCAGGTCTCTCCATAAAGGTTGAACATTGTACAGCCAGCCAACCTACAAAAGTTCGTTGGAGCTATCCATGTACACACAAGTACGTCGCGTCGTCAGTTAGTCGGCAGTTGATAAAACAAGTATACCACCACCATCACCACCACGAGCGAACACTCCTTTCCATAAACAGTCCTCCTTCTCATAAAGGAAATAGAATATTATGAAGAAATCTGGAGACAAGTAGTGGCTTAATAGCTGTATGAACTCTCAGGCCAAGGGAAGCCAGCAGCTTAGCTTATTTTATTTTGTTCTGGTGAGGAAGATACAAAGAAGTGAGAGAAAGGGAATAAACCTTTTGCTCAGCCACGGAGAGTGGGAACATCAGGAAAAAAGGAGCAGGCTCTGGCTCAACCCCGCGATATACTTTAAGTATCATATTAACAATAAGTGTTCTGTAGCAATATGTAAGGTTATAAGGAAGTGATGTAGGGAGACAGTAAAGAGAGGAAAGGAACAGATATAAACTTGCTCCCTATCATAGACCTATTTTTCCCTTATATAGTTTTTTTTTCGCTGTTGTAAAAAAGAGAGTTTACAACTTCGCTACATATTTTCTCTTTCTCGTTTACTCTCTTGAGATGTGCATGTGTGCATGTGTATGAGTGTGTAAAACAGCATGAGATTCCTTTTCCGCTTCACTATTCCCCTTCCTTTTCCCTTTCATATTGATTATTTCTTTCCCTCTTCCCTTTCTCTTGGTGAGTCTCTCACCCAGTCACTTGCGAAAACTCTGTACATAGCAGAGGCTTTTATAAAACTATATTTTTTTTTTACTTTTGCTCCTCCAACTATAAAAATTATTTTTCAATGTGTCTCTCTCTCTTCCCCTTATTTACACTGTTTGGGGAGGATGATGATGATTTTCACCCTAGCCGATGGGATAAGTGGGATGGGATGTTTAGGGAAAAAATTTAAAAGATTATTATTTTGAGCTGTTCATATCATCATGATCTGATCATTTCATCATCATTTTGATACGAACATGATAAAATATATAAATATAGTGCATTTTATATGTCCGTACAATATAGCTGAGTTGGTTTGTATGCAGGGCAATAAATAGATGGTCGTTTATAAGCCCATTCATCCCGTCAGTAATATTCGCCTCTGTGATCACTACATGTCACAATGCACTCCTCTCCCTCCCATAGCGTAGGAAACGGAGGAGGAAAATTGTATAATGGTGCTAGTGATGACTCTGAGCATACTCATATTGGTAAATGGGCTATATTGATTCAAATTAGGGTATAAAAGCCAAGTATATTCCCGGTCACTGGTGGCGCTCTGCATAAATATGGGTTGTGTTCTTTCTGGGAAATAAACTGATTTTTATACGTGTGTATACATTTTGAAGAAAGGAGGAAGATTATGTACTTGGCTCACTCATGCATAAGTAGGGATTACTTCATGGCTTCTTAATGTGCTACTTGAGCGGATGTGTGCGGTAATAATAATGGTGAAAGAGGTTCTTTAGAAGGCAATGAATTAAAGGTATTACATGATGTTGTACAGCAATCCGCTTCCTCACTTCCTCCAACAGCTCAATGAGTGGCTTTCTACGCATTCGAAGGTGGATTTGCATTGTGCTTATAGTTAGCCCCCATATTGAATGGGTGGATAAGATAAACGGACACAATTTCCGTAAAATGAAAAGAAATTGTTACAGGGAGTCGTTCTGTTTTATTGCTTGGGAGCTTCAGTCTGAAAGCATATATGGGCATTATATTAGTGGCCACAGCAGAAAGGGGGTAATGTGCCATATAAGTGTAAAATTAGGCTGGTTTTGATTAATGCAGTGATTTTTAAATCTCCGAAAAAAAAACATTTCCTCCACACACACGCCTTCATCAGGATAGAGGATTTGGTGAAATGCATAAATAGCGTTTAAGGGGAATGGTGAAATTTTCCAGTTTATTTAGATAAACCTTGATAAAAGATGATTGCTCGGTTGGATTTCTCTCTTCGTGCTGCTAATATAAGTACTTGATATAGCTATGGGAGGAATCCTGCTGGAAAACTGCTTTCACTCCATGTATGCTCTGATAGTATGACATGATTATGTACTTTCCCTCCGCTTCCCTTTCCATTGTATTAATACTGCAGATGTTAGCGTTCCTTCCAAGAACCCGAATCCGCTCCTCTGATAAGGTGAGCCTCCACAAAGTGGCACACAACAGACTCGCAATCTGCTCCCATTAACAAGTTTCATTTTAAGAGGAAGGGAAAGGAAGAAGGGAAAACAATGTATGCTTCGCTCGGGGAAGTGCACTTCTGCTTAAATGACTTTATACACATTTATTTTTTTCCATGAATTCCCCGCTCCACACGGAGCTAGTATACCTACTTGTGTGCTTGCCTGAGTAAACAGGAGGCGTATTACTGTCATGCATTTTTATTATTATTGCATAATGATATGTAAGTATAATATAGAGCATTATTGTTCCAACCTTTATAGAAAAAAAATATGTCAAAATGTCTCCAAAATTGCTTCACATTTTTTGAAGAAAAATGTCAGAGACTGACTATGAATTCTTTTTATATGGTTGCAGCGAAATTGATGCATGGCATGAAGAAATTAGATCATTTCGCTGGAAGCATGGATATGACAGTATGTTACTCTTATGGAGTTCAAGGTTGTCAGTTGGTGTACCCAAAACGGAGTTTTGCGCAACCTATATCTGTCTCAGAAGTAAATAAACCCAAAGAACTTTGCGGATAAATAAATTCTTTTTTTGTTGTAATAAAATAGTTTTATTTTCACATTTTAGACCACGTGCATTTGATTAATAGAAGAAATAAAAATATAACTTGACAGGATAAACTGAGACTGATGAGATGAGTAAAAAAAATTACTTTATGGACGAGGTTGACCCCATCCTCCATCGGATTCTTGTTCATGTTCGATGATATCCACTTGACCAACTAACCCTTGCCCTTCAAATGCGGACCAGCCACTGGTCTGAATGTCAACTTGGAGTCCTTGGATATCCCCGGTAAGATACTCGGAGGCGGAACCGCTGTTGGCAGCAGTATTGGTTTGAAGCGCTTCTGATGAGCCGTCCGCGTTGATTTGTGTTTGTTGAGTGTTGGCCGCTTGTTGTTCTAAGGTTACTTCGCTTCCAGTGACGACATTTAGAAGAGCTGGAACACCGGGGCCGCCCTGAACAGTTATCACGGCGCTGTGTTCGGCAATTCCACTGCCACCTCCTACAGCTACTGAGGCTCCCAGTGCGTCGATCTCGGTCTCTGCTGTAATGATACAAATAATTAAAATTAAAAGTTGTATATAAAATACACTTTGAATCAACTTAAACAAAAGGCTCATTTGGGGAATAATGAATACACTTACCAGAAGCTTTCATTTCACCGGTACAAGCTCCGTTAACCCGGAGAGCAAGGAGGAGGATATTTACTACAGTCAATAATAACGCCATGATTTCTCCTACAAAATTAAGGTTTTACTTAAAAACTGGTTGTGTTTTGGAAGAACAAAATTTTGGTCTTGTGTGATGTACAAACGTCAAGATAATGAGGGGGAATACAAACCCGGGGCGAGTTTTTATACTTTGGGGAAAATATAAATAGATTTAAAGCTCATTATTATAGTTATTTGACCAATAATACAATTTCAGGTGGCTTGGCTTGGATAAAAAGTACCATTCCATTGGCCGTTTCTCCCATTTTTCTGAGAAATTACTATTTAAGCTGAAAGTCAGTTTCTTTGGGTCAACGTATGTACATGCAAAGACATTTAAATATTTCCAAATAAAGTATTTTGGGTTTTTTAAGGAAAAATCCGGAAAAAACTCAATATAAATATTAAAATTAGATTTTGAATAACGACAAAACCTTTCATGTCCAAAAAAAGGGACAGAAGGAAATGTAATTAAATGCCCAATTGTACTTGACTCTTTCGTTAATCCATTGACTTAGGAGTAAAGAAGGTAGCCAAAAACGTTTTACTTGACAATTTCAATCCAAAACTCAGACACAAATGAAACAAGTATTATCTATCATTTCTACCAGCTTTTTTTCACCTATTAAAGCTTTTACCCTTTTTCATACAGACTATACCTTATTAGCCCAAAACTTACTTGATAAGATTTTCAGTTGAAAGAAAACCCACTCGCATATCATATACTTTGTCAGAAACACGATTGAATACATGCTTATATGTGGCAGATGAAATACTTATCCTCTGTGTCTGTGATATATTTACAATGCTCATTCACTGAGTAAAAAAGGCGAACGCGAAGGGACGCTAGCTAAGCTATAATAGTAAAGCTTTATTACGTGCTTTATTACATGGACGAAAGCTTCATTGAACTGATCCCCGACAACAAGATTGATGCTTATGCTACAACAACACTACTGACAGCAAAATGGAGCTTACAGCAGACAACAAATAAAACTCAGCCATGCAGGCCAGCGACTACATTGGGAATTGAGCTAAAGACAAAAAAGTTCCAGATTGAAAAAAATGCCAAGGGACGAAGTTTATCTTTTCTCGAGTCGATGGTGAAGTTACGGATAATCCTAGAATTGTATTTAAAAACGGAAAAACAATACCAATGTTTATGATGGAGGTGGAATTCGTGATATGAATAGTCTGAGAAGTGTCATATTTTAATGTCTGTATTTCAAATTGCTATAAATTGAAATAAAGATAATTTATAGATTTGTATGAGGCTTTTTTGGGGTAAAATTCAAATAATTCAAATAAAATATAAAACACTTGAAGTCTGTTATTTATGTTACGTTATGTTTTTGAAATATATGCTCAAGATTTGATTAGTTGGGTAAAACTATGCTTTCCGAATGGAATGGTGCTGATGTAAATACCGTAATGATGAATATTTAGTACCTGAAGGGGGACAGCAATAAAATAACCCATGTAACTTGATTTGATTAAGAAAACATATTTATCTAAACTAAAAACGTTTTGACAGCTTCAATAGTGTGAAGTATTTTGTTTGATGTATATGCAAAATCCTTACCATATAAGCAACTCAGTTTAAGCTGATGAAATACAAAATTCAAGATTTTATGCCCATTCTTTTAATTGCTTTATGTACAGGTAGCTCCATTGCAACTGATGAAAGTAAAGGTGAGAGGGCCCGGGGATTATCACGAACTTATTTTATTAGCAACGAAGAAAGAGTCCGTCAGATTAGAACAAGTGAAGTGTGGTCAACTAGTCCAAAAGGGCTTTCTTTTTCCTCTCGGCATTCCACGAGGCGCTATTAGTGCTGCCACTGATCTTCACTTTTGTATGTAATTGAGAGATAGACGAGGAGATTTCATGTAATTTAATGACATGGTAGTAGTATTTACTACTGTTCCTGCTCTTTCCCTCCTTTTATACTCTTCCTCATTCCGAATTGAAAGTGCTGAGGTATCATGATACTGATAACCCGTTCCGTTCATCCCTGGAAATACATATCTCATTTTATATCCAGTAAATAAAATGCCCATCTATGTGTACCTGTACGAGCATTATGTCAGAGCCTATGCATCATGCCCCTTTTATATGGGGATAGACAGAGATGATGAGAAAGGGAAAGGAATTAGTTGGAAGGCTTAAGTCACGGAGCTCTTTTTCGTTGTTTTCCTTTGGGTGGTCTTTGGTGTTTCCACTTTTGCTCACTCATTGACTCCCTCCCATCTTACCACATATTATACCTACGTATCTCCAGCTCTTGGTCATATAGACTGCTAACACCACACCGACCACAACAGTTTTCGGATTTAATCGTCAGTCGTTACGTTATTTTGTGGATACAGGAAATCTACACTTGTTATAAAAAGAGGCACATATATTCCATGTCCAACTTTTCTAACGCGTTGGTGTAAAGACCTAATGTATTTACCAAAAGAACGATTTCCTCGTATTCATTAAAGGAAAGCTAAACTATGCATTTATTACGCAGAAAGCGTTATTTATGGGAATATTTCACAAATTACAATAGACTCCCATTTGTCAGAAAATGCTCGTTCCCAACTTGTTTATGGAAGTTCAGAATATTGTATGATAGGTATTGGTTATGCGGAACATACCATTCCTCACTATCCAATCTCTTCAGGATTTTGACGAATGTGAACATCATAAAATACAGGTTCGAGATTTTGTATTGATAATCGTACATGAAAAAACAGATGCTATTAAAATTTTCACAAGTACCGTTACCGGTTACAGGACTGCGCCCAGATACGGATTAAGACCAAATACATACAGGTTACTCATCTGAATTGTGATTCGATTATAGTATTATGGATAACAAAGTGGTTGGATTCGGCCTAGCGGGGGGGCAGTATATTTTTGGCAACCAGCACCCCAATTTCTTTATACGTATGAACTCAAAATCAAATTTTGAACAACTTTGACCCAAACCGCATTGTTCTCTAAACAAGCAGACCAACATGATGACTTCATCAGTGCAACCACATTATAATCATTGCACTGAAAGTCGACAAATATTGCTGTAAATTCCGTTCTACGTTTTTATAACACAATTTTCCGTTATTTTAATCGAGCTGGCATACTTGATTATGTCATTTGTCAGATATATTTGGTTTTCCCATACTGTATCCGGTCGCAAGTTTGTATAGCTGTGGATGGCTAGTTAAATATTTTGTTGTTTATCAAATTGACAATTTGGAAGGTAAGCACTAAATGTATTTTTGATTAGTAGCAAAAGTTTATATTTTCGTTTCAAATATCTTGAGCTCATTCAGGCTAAAAGCCTACTAGATCATAATGTTTTGTGTTTTATTGATCATTTTGCAGACTTCATTTGGGAAGGAAGCTGACAAATTGGAACATTCCGCAGATGACAGCAGACAATACTACATTATCGAAAAGGACCCTTTAGTAACTCGTTTTATATCTATTCCTAAAGATAAAGGTAGTCTGAATTCTGCCGCATTTCATGCTGGAATAGTGAAAGGCATTTTGGAAACTTCTGGATTTGTAAGTGAAACAATTGACGTTCCATAATGTTGTTCTGTGTAGTAATGTGATGTGACCTTACATGATTTTTTCATATTTTCAGCCTGCAAAAGTACAGCCTGTAATAGCCCAGTGGCATAATGGGATTACTTATTATTACGTGATTGAATTCAATGAAAGCGTAATTACTCGGGATAAGCAGCTAGATGAACTTTAAACACCCCATTTCAGATCTGGTGAAATAACTTCTTTTTTTAAAGTATGTTTACTGTTTTATTTACGACTAGTATCTGTGTGGCTGTATTATGTGTACTTTATATTTGTTCCCTCGAAATGGTACAGTAAGTAATAAAAAAAAATTTAAAAAAACAGTATTCAAAGTTATCTAGAAGCAAACAGTTATTCTTTTCACCAAAATGTTTACCAAAAATCTCCCACAATCATGTTTTACAACCAGGAACATTTTGGTTGTAAGTAACAATCCAGCTCGTCGTTGTATCTGACTGGCATGATAAGTGTGTTCCGCTCTTTGGTCCTCCTGACGCAAACTTGTTCAGGTTCCATTATTTGGTGAAAGTTAACCAACTTTAGATCAGATCAATAAGATTTTTGCCAAGGGGAAAAATTGCTAAAGAATGAACTCAAAAAATGTCAGGGAAATATGTATAAAGACAATGTTTGTTTTTCCTACTTGAACAATGAATTCTGAAATCTTCCTTTTCCGTTGGCCTATTCTATTTTTAGATGATCCCTCTATTAAGATACCCCTTTTTAAGGTTAAAGTTGAACAAACCGTATAAAAAGTGTTAGCAGTCATGAGGTGTCCTCAAGTTCACAAAATATGTGGCAAGATTGGTTATGGAGAGGTCAAGGCTTGCTCGGAACTTGGCGAGGAGGGGAAATGTATTCTAGCATGCCAGTGCGGGGTCAGATTTAAATATTGTACCAGGGATGCGTCGTACACCATAGACTGCCGTGAGGTGCCTAAGCCTACCAATGCTACGACTAACACCACCACCATCATCACCACCACCACCACCACCACCACTACAACGACTACGACTACAACCCCGTCAACAACGACAGTTAGCGACCTTGATTATGAAAACGCAGCGAAGAAGTTGGCGGCGGCACAGGAGGCTGCGAAAAGCGGATCTTTGGGCTCCTCTATTGGACTCTTCTTGCTCGTAGGTTTTCTACTGATGATTTGTGTGGTGTGGATTTGCATGGTAATAGCCCAAAAGAGAAGGCGTCGACGAAGGCGTCTTGATGGAGAGGCGGTCGATGATGATGATGATGCGTATCAGGATATGGTGGAGAACTGGCAGTCACAACAAGAAGAATCCTCTGATAGGCCATATGGGTCCACAGGAACTACAAGTTCGTCCTCCTCCAGATCAAACCGTTATGAGTCCGACTCAGCGTACTATCATTCTGAACCAACCCAACATCATTCTAAATCAACGCACCATCATTCTGAATCAACGCATGAGTATTCTGAACCAACGCGCCATCATTCTGAGCGGAGACACCACGGCCACGGTCACTCATCCAGACATCATTGATAGCGTCAGATAGGAAACCCACGCAGACGCCTACCCTGAGCATCTCGATGTGGAATGGACCTACTTGTTTCTAAATTAAAATATGTAATTAATATTCATAAACCTGGTCTTCAGCAATAATAATAAACTGGCTTTTGTAGTCATTGTATTTACCCCGAATATTCTATTGTATGCTTAAATTGTCTTTATTCTTCATATCATGTGAACCAGCTATTGATTAGGTTATAAAATTAGGAAAACTCTTCAGAAGGTTTTGTTACGCTGCGTTTCACTATCACTTTTTTGTAGTTCTTTTGGTGCGATCACTGACATTAGTCTATAATATAGGAAACCGTCATCTGAGTTCGAGACAGCCAAACTGGTCCACGACTCAGATGTTATGTCCGATCTGCAAGGCTTCTCCGATGGCAAGAGCAGGTCTCGCTGGAACAGCAGTTGAAGACGCCGCATATATGACTTCTTGGAGTACCTTCTGGCTTTCCGCTTAAGGTCCTTTACGAACGAAAACGGAGACGCGCTTAACCCTTGGCTTGTCGCTGATCATATTGGTTGTGATTAACAAATTTATATAAATCATTTAGCATTTCATTCCAATTGAGAGGTAAGATGGATCATGGAGAATTTTATCAGGTTGGGGAATTGTGAGAGAGACTGTTTTGGCTCTTTCCAGTATTTTTTCTTGTATGAATTTTTCCACATCGCTTTCACTTTGCTTTCTATTCCTCCAAATTCTAGCTATATCAGCTCGAAGACTAAATGCATAGAATTAGACTGCCCGACCCAGTCTAATTATAAAGCTCCTTGGTCATCCTGACCCAAACTTACTCGGGTGTAGTGAAGTAAACAATTAACCAACTTTACTTAAAACTTTACACTGTTATAGTGTGTAGTGTGTTACTACTATAAAAGTGCGGCTCCGCACACTCCTCTTTCTCTACCACTTCCTTGGTGCATCCAAAGTGTGTTGCTACTGTCCAAGGAAAAATTCAAACAATAATGAATAAATGAAAATAAGTACCGCGAGGGGTTACAGGACCCTGAGCCTGTACACAAGACGCAAGCCACTTCGTGACTCAATAATTCCATAATCGCATGAGTTATTAATCAATTGAAGTCTACATACAACAATACATTCTTTCATGCCGACACAGTAACATATATAAATGGTCTAGGGTTCCTTCAAATGACTTGTCAGAGATGTAATGACATGCATGAAAAATATCAAATAAATAATATATCGTACGAATATAGTTCAAAAGTAGATGATAACAAGGACGATAAGCCGTTGACCTTTC
>JAQGAH010000986.1:0-20500 GCA_034696885.1 Lepidocyrtus paradoxus | reverse complement strand
ACCGGAAGTCCTTGATACGCATTAAGATTGGAGGAGCCACCCAAACCAAAGCCAGCATTTCATAGGCATTGCTGGAAACAAAATTGTCATATTATTTCGCATTCTTCATGAAACTTTTTGACCATGCCCATGTAATCATTATTAGCATTAGGGTCATACCCTATTGTTTTGGGCAAGACAAGAAGAATTTTGTGGAATGGTAAGGTATCCATAGTCCGCTTCCGGTCGGCTCAACATTGCAGATTCTAATCCGGGTACTACAGTTAATGGATTTGGCTCGCCACCTCGTTCCAGGAGCAAAACGCTAAAGTGTTTGGACAATCTTGCGGCCATGATAGAGCCCGCTGTCCCCGCTTCCACTATTTTGAAAAGACGAAACCTTCTCATTAAATATTTTTATAGACTTTGGATACATAAATGTTGTTGATGATAGATATTGCTTACCAACTATAAAATCATAGTTAAGATCAGGAGGCTTGTCCTTTCCCAACACAAAATTATTGTATTCTCCACTCTTATCCGTGTAGAAGAACAGGGCTAGGAGCATCGGAACAATATTCACAACGCCGATGTAAATTGGAGCAAACCATCCAATTAAGTTCTGCAGGCCCAAGCCCACAGCCAACTTTATCACGATCGTATCCATCTTTGTGTATTGAAGAGCAGTACAACATAGGAAACCCGAACGATTTCGATTTATGGGCAAATATCACTGAGTCTTAACTTAATTACAACCACACCGTACACCTAGTTTAAAGGAAGGAAGGATATTTCACATAAATGCTTTGGTTGGAGAAAGATGATGATTTTGATCCTGATCACATCACTCTATGCACGATGCAGTAGTAATCTCTCCCTATTCATATAACACTTGTTTGGGGCTGTTGGGGTGGTTTGAGCCAAGAACGTATGGATGGGCTTGCTAACTTGCTCCAACATCAACTCAGTTTTCTCTGGCCTTAAGCAAACTTCAAAATAAGAAGTGAGTAAGACTAGAGCTGGATGATTGTATTTTGATCCCATTGAGATAAATTTCCTACCATGAACTTAGTATAAATAACAACGCATGCAGAAAGTTAGCTCATATGAGAAAATAATATGCAATTTAAGATCAAATACTTAAATATAGGGTAATTCCTGAAGCAAAGTGTAATGAAAGGCATTAAATTGGGATAATAAGATGGGTGATATACGCAGCCGTGTACACCCACCATAATAGTAAACTCATTATCCACGCATAAAATAGTTTATAATGGTGGTGGTGGGATAACATACCTTTCTTATTACTAGATGGATTATTATCACGATTCCATGGTGGTTCCCCATGTGATGAGAAATCTCTAAGCCTCAAGTATGAAATGGTGAGTCGGATGATTGATGCTTTGTCAAGCTGTGAGGTAATGGCAGGTGGAAGCGGTACTGCAAATAAATACATAAATTCTCATTTTTATAACTTTGAAACAACGGGTATGGGTTAGTCTAAGCTTTTTCAATAAATTCTTACACAATTTGGCGAGCTCGTAAAACTCGTAGTTCTCTTTGCCCCGTCGGGAACGGGCTGCGTCTCTGGACTTTTCCTTTCTCAGCTCCAAGATACTGTAAAAACCAAAGAAAAGGGCACTTAGTCATCATCTTCACTTTATTTGCATACAAATCTACTTAATAGCTAAAGCGACATAGTTAGTTGCACAATTCATAAATTAACAAGCAAAGAGTAAAAGAAGAAGAAACTACAGGGGCAAAATGATACATGGCAAGGACCTCAGGAAAATGTAACGGTTATCCTAACACAACGTTGTAAGTTGTAATGTCAACTGCGTAACACTTAAAGATCACCGTTAGTCTTATCATCCCATCTCAAAAAAAATTATTATTATCATCGCTTATGATCCTGAAACGAAAATCCTTCCTTCAATTCTTTTCCCTGCCACACTGACAGGCAAAGAGTAGGAGTGAAGCGAAGTGGAAAACATAAAAAGGGACATTAATGTGACCATCTAAGCAATATCATATTACCGTTCTCTCACTCATTTCACTTATTGAAACTGCACACTACGTATTTATGTGATCAACACTTGATGATACGGAGTTTCGGAGGGACGGAGGGAAAACGCGATAAAAAGTGAATGGGCTATTTCGCCTTTCTTCATCCCTCTCCGGACCACGTCCATAGTTATTAGTGTCCCGTAAATCAGAGTATAAAAGGAGACATTGTCTCTGTAATAATAATCAATAGAAGTAGGTAATATACAAATAATGCCAGGGAAAAGTGTAAAATAGGTTGGAGTCTAAGTTCAATAGTTCCATATAACGCGTTTTTTGGAGAAATTGGACATTATTTCCCCTGCCATGCTATACCAGTGTCCATCCAACTGTGTGTTAACTGCTGGCTGTTAAGTGAAAGGCAACAAGTCCCGCGGGACGAGTATTTTTTATTCTCCGCTTTCAAACAAAAAGGACATTCGCAGACATAACAAAGCTGTATGGCCATACCTAAAAAATTGTATTTAAAGCTGTGTCTTTTATCGATGGAAATTGTGAAGGTGGAATGGATATGGACGGGAGGACAAAAGAAAACAATATATTTTTGGGAGCTCTTTTGCCTTTCCCTTTTGTCTGTGTAAATAGGCGTAAGTATAGCCTATATCTCGGATCCAGACACAATGCAACATATTTTTAGCCAATCTCAGAGGAACGATAAAAGTGAAAAAGTATACGGGAGAAAGACTGGATAATGATTAGACAGCTTAAACCGTTTTTGTTGCTAAAACTGTGTGTGCTTTGAGAACAGTTATAGGAGCGGAATTAAATTACAAGTGTGAAAATGAAATTTTCTCTTAAAGACTCCCATAAATATCCTTGTTGTACCTCAGTGGGAGATTTTGTATCTGTTTTTGATCCCTGTTCACATTCAAGTACAATACAGCGCTATACATATGTTATGTAGAGGTGTACATGTGTTGGAGTGCCTTATTTTTTAACACTTTTTTGTAGGATATTTTGGCCATTAGAAAAGCTACTCCTTTTAGTTTTGATGTATGATGTGTGATGCGACAGTGGAAATGCTTCTCTTGCTATATTTTATTTTTCAATTTTCTTCGTTACGGAATTTTATTTTATAAAAACTTGGATGACATTTTTTAAACTCGCTTTTACTCGTAATAGCAACGTCATGGTCCAAGTAGAATAGATGACTATAGTCGAATGTTTTAGATAGCCGGTCAAGATACCAAGTCCACATCTTCTACAGTTTGATACACAAACATCATTATTGATTCCGCTGAATCATGATGGTAAAATATTCTCAAAGGGAGAGAGAGCCATCCTTTCCCTTAAAACATCGTTAGTCTTTTAAAGTGGACAGCGAAAGGAGATCAAAAGAAAATTACATTTTTTTTTCATTTTGCTGCCCTCCACGATGATGATGATGATGGGAAGGAAGGGACAGTACTCATATAAAATTCACTGGGCGAACGAAGACAAATTTTTTTATCCAAGCTGGTGTACAGGCAGGATCCTCTGTCCACTTAAAAAAGTGCAAATGAGGAAATAAGAGAAGTAAGCTGATTTCTTTTAAGCTCCTCGATCCTCACTCCACATGTCGTCATCTTGTCCCTAATGTAATGGAATTCATTATGACTGTTTTTTAGGGTAAGATCATGTGTGATTATTCTTAACAGTTTTTTTCCTTCCTGTAAAAATGGACAATGTGAGGATACATTTGGGATATTAGATATCAGGGGGAAATGTAAAATTTGAGTTTAAATAGAAGTTTTAGTTTTACTGGACCCTATAGTTTCCTCCCTCACTTAATTTTCTTTCCTAGATGGTCGGCCAGCTCAACTGGTAACACATAAGGAGAGACATTCGTACATGTATAATATATTAGTTCGGAATCATCATTGCAATCCAGAAACAGGAAAAGAATGAGAGGGAGGAAAAAAATGTAGTTCAAGTAGACTTTATCTGATCCGCATCAAAACCTTCCGTGGATTGCATTTGTCCACTTTACGTTGATGGAAATGGAGCTTGAATGGAATCCCAATGGATTTGGAATCATTTCCACTTCACACCACACACTTTTAAGCTGGATCAGCAGCAAACCAAACCAACCACCTCTACCGCATCATGCTCGTCATCATTGTAGATTTTTGGTGATGATGGTTATAGAAATGGTGAAAATTTTAAGGGAAGTAAAAGTATTGAATTAGAACTATCTTTAAATGGAGATGGAATGAAAACCGTTTATTTGGACGTCGTTGGCGAAAGTTATCCATTATGTGTAGTATTATTCGTTAACAGATTAATTATATTGCCCATTATTTGCAGTGAATTATTTGCAGATTATATTGCAGAAATATGGAATTTAAAGTTGTGAAAATATAGCATTCAAGTCAGCCATTAATATGAATTATTCGTAGCTTGCATATAGTGAGTTAGGAGTTTCTCCTGTCATTTCAACCATACTTTCCTACCCAACTAGGATCAATTTTCCATAACTAAACAAGCTAATTATAAAGTTCAACTTGATTTCCATAATATAACCATTAGCAGCATGTCTGATGATAACCCCATTCTTTCGTATTCGAAATAATAATGATGATATATCCGGGTGGTCACATGTCCCCATTACAATTTTAATACCAGGGAGGGATGACCGATGACTGTATCATTTTGTTTAAAATTAAATGGATTTTCTAATGTTTTAAATTATACTATTGAGTATAAAGATGCAGAAACTACTATTTAGACAAATACATGGAACGAAAATGACAAAAGTTGAGAAGTTTTAAAATGGCATTCTATTTCAATAATCGATAGGAATTTTCCATCCGTTGCCAATCATTGCCTTCTCAACTATGGTCGGTCGACTCCAAATATTACACCTAATTTGAAACTGTTAGATTCATTGAAGGAAAAAGCAGTCGAGACCCATTCCATCTTTTCCAGACCTTTGCTCATGTTGCTTTTACCCGTGAACAGAAAATAAACATTTTCCTTGCAACTTTGATCAAAGTTACCCCTCATAAAATTACTGATCATTGCTGATCATGATGACGATGATTGTTGTGATGTAACTACGAGAGAAAACCTCCCGTCCCTTTTTTCGCTCGGAACTTTGATCATTACCCAAACCCAACCATCACATCACACCAGCAACACTAGTCCAGTGAGATTCTTTCACTTGACCGTTTTCCCAGCACAATTGGACAAATTGGATGGATAATAACGGAATCTCTGGGGTTTATCCCGGGAAAATTTATCTTTTTATAGAAGGATCTTCCTAACACACATAAAAAATACGGAAAAGTGCATGGACTCATCATCTGTACACAAGTTTTCATCATGATGATGCGGAATGAATGAATTTCCAAATAGTTTTCTCATGATTCTGATCCCAACCAATTCATCAGTATAAGGGAAAGTTGGGTAACAATTTACTGATCTAATCTCTCGACAAAAAAAGTTATTCCAAGCGAAAAAGCATATTCTCGGAAGGAATTTATTGGCATCTTCCACCCTCTAATCGTAAGAAGCAAGTTAGGTAAGTTATTGGCTGTTAAAATTCAATTTAGGATCAGGGTTATCTGTAATCATGGTCGGGCCAACAAGTTTGGCTGAACTTGTCCCTACAAGTCGCCCTTCTCCCAAGACAAGGAAGAGATAAATCAGCTATGGCAAATTTTTCTTGATATTTTGTGAATGCATCCATTACTGTATTCCTTAACTGTAAAGATAGGTTTTGTGCGACCCTGCTTAAAAAGGGTTGAATGGAATTGCACATATCTGAAAATGATAAAGGAATGCAAATGCACTTTTTCCTACCCTTTCTTCCTGTTGAATAAGCCTTGCCAATGCCCAGTTTACATATTTTTTACCATGCATAATAAATAAGTAATGTTTATCTCGTGCTTGACAAGTTGAGCCGCCTTCCTAACAATAAAATTAAGAAAGATGAACTGATGTGGTGTTGGAATGCCCAATTAATCATTTCTTTTGGATTGTACATGCCTGCTAACCAGTTAAGACTTTGTCGTGACGCTGGTTGCTTGAAGGTGAGCTTAAAAAATCTTGGGAGTCCGCGCATAATGATAATAAGACTAAGATTGGGCACTGAGGACTGCACTAGTTGCATTATTTCACTGGTGAACAATGTAGCAAGGGAGAGGGGGAAAATCGGGCATCTTCTAACAATTCATAAGAGATGGACACGACTTCACTCTCACTTTGGCCCCTACCCCCAATCCAAAACTTGTACTTTCTTCCCCTTAATGAAATTATGACTTTGCGTAAGCCCATATAACCTTTCTGATATGATACTGAAATCAAGAGGATGAAAACGACGATGATGATGCTGATGATCAAGATGAAGATGATGTAGCCTAGCTGGGTCAGTCATCCCAACCCCGTGGAAAGCGTTACCCTGTTCCACAAGATGTGATGTTGTTGTTGCACAGCGTGTGTGTAAGGTGAGTATACGAAGTCAAGAAGGAATACAAGGGAGAAGGATAAGTTCACACGTTATGAATACTAAATAGATTCGAGACAGGACTACATAATGAATTAAATGAATTGTAAAACAAATGCCGATATCGTTTTCCCGTCCTTTCTCCCCCTTACGAGCATCTTCAGGAGGAGAAGAGAGGACACCAGTTCTTTGCAACCCACACGACTTCGAAGAAGGCCACTCCGTGCAACAAGAAGGCAAAGTGAATGTCACTGGCTAATACGCTCTAGCTGCTTGCAAACCACAGGAAATATTCAAGCCCAAGTCGCTTTACCCTTTTGTAGGCATATCACTATCAAATTGAAATCATTCAGTTTGCTTAAAATTCCCAAGAAATCTCCTCTTCCAAAATGACTTTTCTTAGAACGTCTTGTGACAATTTCCCTTCATCTCTCTAAGCAATCGGGATGAGTTATAGGAAAAATATTTCCCGGACCCAACACGACCCAATTCATTACTCCTTTTGAATATGCGAAGAACAAGTAAAGATTTCTCGGAGGAGCTACCACCAACCAAAAACAATCTGCGCTTTGAATGAATACAGTCGCAACTTCACAGAAAGCCATCTTACATAAGAACAGGCTAAAAAACCCAGTTGCAAATATAGAATGAACATGTTCAGTACAGGTTTTTCATTAAAACTTACATTCTCCCTTTCCCTTATAAACTGTTCAGAGGAGCTAATCGAGATGGAAATAAATCTGTTGAGTTGAAGAACACAACACACTGGATACCCTCTGGATGGTGGTGGTTCTGGTATGGTGCAAGGGAAAATATCAAGTACATTTGTTCGCCTATGTAGCTCTTCAACCAACATAAATAGATATGTATGCGAGATAAGTGTATGGCATTGTCTTTCCAATCTGACAGAAAAGGGGAAAGAACACACAGAGTATATTAATTTATCGCTCCCTAACGTCCACTGGAAGCAACAACTCATCAGACAAACTCATACAGTCGTATAAAGAGCCCAGAGAAAACTGAACGGGAACCGTTGTTTGTTGTTATTGTTAGTGCAATGCAGTTCTGCTGCTGTTATAGCTTGTGCAATAATGACATTGAGTCGAGCCCTGCTCCTTTTATAAATTACAGAAAGTACCTATGCTTTTGATGCAGTATGAATTTTGGGAAAGTGATATCGTCGCAGATTTTGCGTGGATACACAGCCCAAATGCCATTTCATTACATTCTGCACCAACAACCCAAAGATATGATGTGGATGCGACGTTTTGAAGAAAATTCCTCCATTTTTTATTCCCTACATGTCGGCATGCAGAAAATTACAATTAGTTTTTAAACTTTAAATAATCTTCCCTCCGTCGGAATTACAACCTCGTTGAGCGTCTTAAAAAGATGAGTAGATGAGATGATAAGGAAGAGAGCTCTCGAGGCAGCCTTCAGCCCTCTCCCAACTAAAAATAGTTTCAACAGCTAATAATTTTTTTACTGTTTTTGTTAATGGAGATAAGTGAAAGTGATTCATCCACCATCTAAATGAAAGTTTCAGGTTTGTGACTCTGATATAATTTCTGCCCCGCTGCGTTTGACAAATGCTCCCGAAAATAAGGAAAGAAAGAGGAAGGGGCTCCACGCTGAAAAGCTCAATTCAAACTTTCATCCTGGGCACACGCCTTATCTTTATCGTTTTATCAACAGTACACACTGGAGCTCAGGAGGATGAAGATCGAGTGGAAATTGTTTTAAGCGTTTCTTTGGCGGTTTCGGAGGAACAACAAGTTACCTAAACAAGAAGGGAAGGAGGGTGGATGATGATGACTCGAGTTTTGTTTTGTCATTATAATTTTCTGCTTGTAATGAGTTGTTACGTAAAAGATATGTTAATAATTTTTGACTCTTTTGATTAGGTCAATGATAGATAAATATAGAAATGTTGCAAGCCATCATATAAGAAAGCTGATAAAATGTAGAGCTTGCAAAAAATACACATTTAGATTAGAAAGGAAAATGTAGAAATCCTTTTTCAAAGGGATGGGATGCTGCGTTGCGTGTGTTTGATGTTGAGATTTTTATCGTATCAAGTGATCGGCTTCGTAGGTAGCTGTATTTCCCTTCCTTGTGGACCGAGTTAAATGACGAGATTACTCAGCAAAAGTTTTTGATTGGAGATTGATTATTTCGATAGAAATTTTTATATTTTGATTCATCTCATAAGAAAATAATTAGTTAGATGTTTTATGCCATCATTCTATTCATTTTATGTACATCATTCTTTCTCTTCTTTGCTTGTAGAACTGTTGAAATTCTGCCGCTTTTGATAAAATGGTTTCTGAATGAAAAAAAAATTGGCTCAGCGGGATAAATCTTCTAAATTATGACTGGCAATTAAAACGGATAAAAATGTGTTGGCGCTTACTACACATACCAGGAATGAGTAAATGCTGGATTGACAGGTGACTGTCGGGGATGGAATTGACCAGCAGCCACGGCATAATCCATTGCCGTTACGGCTCCATAAGGTAGCATGGCACCCAGTCCGGGCACCCCACCCCACGGACCCGCCAGTTTCACTTTTAGTTAAACAGCAAAATTTAACTTTATAAACTCCTGACTCCCCCTTCCAAACTCGAAGGTTTTGAGCATCATTCGAAGGAAATCCAAATTCAAAAAGGCAAATCGCAATTCTAATCACTATCCTATCTAAATACCCTTGTAAATGACCTGTGACATCAAAGCAGGAATTGCACCTTCAACCAAATCCAATTTTATTTACATCTTTGAACATCACAGCTCTCTAATTACTTTTTCCTGGTCTCTCCCTTCCTTACTTTTCTTACCAATAAAATGTCATCCAGACCAGAAAACTGTTCCGTTCCGATCTCCCAAATCTGCATAATGTAAATGCAAACCTAATCTTACGAGAATTGTAACAAGTAAACCATCCGAACAATAATTGGTCAAACGGCTTAGCGCATCGCTGCTCTAGTTAATAACAGCCACATTCATTCGTGATGTGACGTTTTTTCTTCTGTTCGAACTACACCAGCCTCTTTCAGTTCTGCCCAGGATGATGATGATCATGATCATGCTCTGGCCCACCAGCAATTTCCCCACCAGACTTTGAAAAGTCTGCGTTTGTTACCTATAAAAAAGTAATAAGGAAAGCTGTTCCTTGCCCTGTGCTTCCCTTGCTTACTTATATTCTGGTCATCAAGACGGGGCACGTTGTTGCATACGAGATTGCTACTTTTTTTCCCTTCCGCGGCCCATAGTCCACAGTCATCATCATCAGCCTGTGATTCCCGTTCTGGGAATAATAGATTCAAATGGCCTGTTCCCAGAACTGAAAGAAGCTATATTCCGTATGGCTAGTGCAAATGAGGATTTTTAGTGGAGAAAAAGTGAATTTTTTCCCCTGAAATAAATTGGAACGCTGCCACCCATACAGCAGTTTGCCATTTATTGGTAATTATTTCTCGAAAAAAGTGATGGCAAGGGTGGTTTTAAATAGCTTTTTAAAACAATTAAGAAAAACATGATAACCATTTTTATTGCCATTTTGTCTGCCATTACAGTCTGCCTCTTTCTCAGGATGTTGGCCTAATCCTATTATACCTTTTATATAGAGTGAGAAGATTTATCTGTAATTTTTAATTGGCTTTTTATGGCTCACATTCATACATTTTATATTAAAGCTAACAAGTCAGTTTAGTATCGTAATTGCCTTTACTCAAATTTGGATTCCCTTCTTAATGCTTTTCTAATGTTGTTTAATCTCAAGAACAAATGAGATAATATTTTCCTGGCTTGAATGAAAAAGTAATGTTCCTTGTTTACCTGAGTATTCCACAGTACCTGAGTTAAGGAAACACGGCACTAGGCGAAAATAATGGAATTATTTAACGCTTCACTTAATCCCTCTCTCCCTCTTAGATTTATACACCAGCCAGCCACCAGAGTTCAATATTAATCAAAAATGTTATATTTTCCTTTTCTTACTCGAAGAGAAAAAATCACTAAAAATGTCACGAGCACATTGGAACATAAAACGTGCCCTTATTATGCATACACACGTTGTTACGTAGTGTGTCCTTCTAAATATTTCGCAAAAAAGGAATGAGAGGAGATCAATTCAATAATAATTACAAATGCAGCACAAATACTAGCAACTTGCTGATCACCAGAGAGGAATATTAATGAGGGGCACACACCAAACAAGTACTTTTTGTTTCACACCCCCTTGGAGAAAAAGCCCAAACTGTTCCTATTTTTTCCTCCTCAGATATATACGTCATATCACAGTAAAAAAAACACACACTAATTAACAGAGAAAGTGCGGCTCCACTTCTTTCATCCTCGTATCATCTATATTGGAGCAAATTTTCTTCAAAGGAATATAAATATCGTCCTAATGAATTCCAAAACGTGAATAATAATACTGGATTTTTTTTATTTGGAAGAAAGTGAGAGAAAAAAAAATATGAAGAGAGAAAAGGTTGAAGTTGTGCGGAGAATTACTAATTAAATGGATGATGAAGATGAACGTTCACAAGTTTGGGGATGATGATGAGGATGTGATCTACTAATTCTATTCGTAAGTATTTCTCTATTTCTTCTCCTTCCCAGTGACCGATCCAGACGAAGGGAGACTATCCAAGAGCAAATTTGTTGGAAGGAGGCGATCTGAGAAGATATTTGGGAAAATCTCAAACTTTTTTTATTCTGTACATTTTCCCCATTCGAGAAATTGGCCATATAAGAAAGGAACTTTGAGCCCTAGTGGTATCACTGCTGTTGCCAGTTTGTCAGTGTTATTGCCACTACTTTATTTCTATGGATGATGATGGTGGGGATGATGATGATGATGACGGTGATGATTGTAATAGCTCAAAAAAAATATATATACGCTCAAGATTTTTTTCCCGATGAAAGGAGCCTACGCCTGGAGTGAGCAGTGTGAGCAAAGCACAAGAACAAGTTAGGGTGATGGGATGAAGAAAGTACGTGAGAAGTGAAAAGAGCCGATCCTGATGGGCCACAAAGAGAAGAGAAATGTATTGTGCGAGGAAAAACTCGTGCTCTCCTTGTAGGGGCAAGGAAGACAGGCTCAAGAAGAGAAGTAGCTGGGCAATGTGATGTGATGGTTGTTGGTGGTGTTTTGTATGTGCCTCGTGGTTCCTTTCTGTAGTGGTAGTAAAAGAAGGGTAGGTTTTTGCTTTGGTTGCTCTTGGTGGTGGTGGCAGTAAAGTAAGCTGGGATTCACTAAAAAGTTAGTATATGGGTGCACGTACTCCTTTATCTTTGCTATATAGGTAGATGCATAAAGCTGGCTCTGACTCTGACTGCTGCTGAGAGTGTCTTTGGCAAGTTGAAGCCCAGACCAGCAGCTGAACGAGCAGGAGAGAGTTTTTTTTAAGAGAAAGAACGTATAAGTTTGCCTTTCGTCTGTTCTCCCATCTCTCTCTCTCCTTTCTACTCTTACATAGGTAGATAGATATAAAAGAGTTTCATATGGATTGTGCCTTACTGCTTTGATCTGACTGTTTGTACATGGGCTATTCTCCTTCATATAAAGGGAATAACTGACAACCCGCTCTAGCTCCGATTGGTCCATTTACCACCGGAAGCACGGCCGTCACGGCTGGTGAAAATCCTTTGGCGCATGTTGAGACCGGGTGAGAGGCAGGCTTGGCATGGATTTTTTTTTCTTTTTGCTTTTTCCGTCTTGAAAAGGCTTTTATGTGTAATTTTTAGTTGCTTGTTAGTAGTATTACAAGATATGTGCATTTGTATATTATCTTGGGTAAGGGAGCCATGTACACTTTTGAAAAAAACGCAATTTTTTTTTATTTTCGTAAAAATACACTCTGCCAAAGAGGATATACGTCTTGGGGATAGTCAAGTGGAAGATGTTCTTATCTGGCTTAATTTTCGGGAGGCTTTTTTGAAGCTTTTGTTTTTAGAGGATTCCGCATTATATTATTATAATTTATCATATCCTATCGTATTAGGAGATAATGGTTGATGATATGATAATGTAATGGGGATGATGATGTGAAAAATGTATAGCATTTTCTAGCTCACTTATCACCTAAAAGGGATTGTTAGCTTTGGATGTTGCTTTTCGAAGGAGAAACAATATGATTTAAAATTCTGACAGTGTTCATGTTGATTTTTCTTTATAAATATACCTATCCCCACTTAATGTTTTATTGAGTAGCTTAAATTATTATGTTTTCCGAGTAATAGCATGGAACCACCATATCCATTTTTATCCTTCAAAACCTTCTACAATTACCTTATATATGATATGATGGGCTAAGCCCCCCCATCAACACTACATTCAAGGAACAACAACGGTTGGGGATTGGGGTATCTAGATACATTACATTCATAAAATCGAGATTCTCGCAACTTCCTTCCTTTCCTCGTAAATGTTCATGTTCATTCCATAAAAATACTATTATGGACGAAATCTACAACGTTTAAATGCCCTATTATGAAAAAAGTTAGTATCTGATCGAAGTATAACTGTCCTCCTCCAACAATTTACAACACATGCCATACTACAATTTGCATTATTATTTCTAAAACAATGCGAAAAAAAAGTATCCTTTCCTTCCTTCTCAATCTAACCAAAACTTTTTTGTAAATGGTTGATGATGGTGAGCTCAACTCACTCATGACAATAATAATGACCGTGGCGTTTTGGTTCATTGGACTTTTAGAAATAAAAGTAAATAATTCAAAACCACGATGACGATGAGGTTGTTTTTTAGAGACAAAATGTCCCATAGATAGATACATAAACAGGTAAACATTAAGTACCACGAAGAAGGATCCACAAAACTAAAATTACTTGGTTGTGACTGAACCCCACCGAGATTGTCACCACGTCACGGTGTTGACAACCGTGGTTAAGCAGACCCCACTATGTCTGATATGATGACTGGTGATAAAAGACTTTTTAAAAGTTTTCTGCATTATTTGCATAAACTACATTATAATGTATGACGGATGCGCATATTTACATTGGCTTATCTTTAGAATCCGATATTTTTTTTTGTCTTTGGCTGCACAATTGTCTCTTCTCGAGAGAGGCTAATTCAATGCCACAGGTTTTTTAACAAGAGCAACGTGACAAGGAGACTTGGTTTTTTTCTCGAGTTTTTTGAAAAGAAAACAAAAATACATCATTTTTTTATCCGAACGCTGGTTTTTTATTCCTCACACAAACCATTAGGACTTGCCACCATCCCACCATCATACCAATGAACGACTGACTGCAGCGTATAGGAACGTGTTGGTGGTTTGCATGACTCGGTTTCTTTGGTCACATCCGTCTGCAAACACATGCACAGTCCCAGACAAACAGTACTTTAGCATTCATCACAAAAAAAATACATAATCTTCTAGAAAACCATATGAAGGGAAACAAGCGAAAAATAAAATATCGGGGTGGATGGTAAATCTGACGACGATGGCCAAAATGTGATAAAAAAACATGGGTAAAGTACAGGAAGATGACGATAACTCTGATCATCAGCATCTTGGCAGCAACTTTGCTTTCATTATCAACCACTCTTATCACAAGCGTATGAAGTGATGATGATGATCAAGATGAGAGAAACAGTGAATGTTACTTCTAAAATCAAGAATGAAAAGTTTTTCTTTGCCTAACTGTACATCTGAAATGCGTTACGTCTCACTCTGACGACATGAGAAGGAGAAAGAAACGTGAAGTTTGCTTTTTAACAAAATTGTCATTCCACAGTAGTTTTTACTAGAGTCGTTGCATATGTGATGATGATTGTGGGGTGGGGGACTCTGCTACTTTGTATGGAATCAGGATCATCATCATTGTCATCGTAAACATGATTTCGGAACTGGATGAGCCTTTTCCTCTTATGTTTGCCCACAGTACATAAACCATATTACTACATGGCACTTGACATTGGGGGTCGCGGTCGTCGTCCCTTCGTACACCTCCTCAGCCACAATTTATTTGTTGGAGTTGTGTGGATGTGATGTAGAAAAAAATAGGGCAATGCGTGATAGCAAAAAGAAGTTTGGGTTACGTAAGCAGCCACAATAATACAATATGCCGTGGTCGTCCTCTTCGACGGCGACGACACGACAACTAGCAATGCTTATGGGATATGATTGTTGTCCTTATCACATACCCCATCCCGAGCCCTTTCCCCGTTTTCTCTCATCATCTTCCAAAACACATACGCAAACATTTTCGAACAAAAAAAAACTATTTTAAGGATTCTACTCTGAGCACAGTTAAAGGTATGTATTTTAGATGGGGGGTAAAAACTAGGGAAAGTTTTTTTTTTATTTCTGCTATTGTAGTGGTAAGTACCATTCCAGTTCGTGATGATGATGACGAGGATGGGAACGAATGGCAATGGCGGTGATGTTGTGGATGTGTGGCGTCCGTGCTGTGCCTGCTTACTTTACTGATGATGATCATGAGGATGCTGATGTCGATGATGCTGTTGATGATGATGTGCTTTCACCACACTGCAATGCATTTTCTATGTGTGTGTCCCGGGCTAACCCCGCTCCATCCTTATCCAAGCACCCACCCCACCTATTCAGTATTCGGCTAAGGGCTCTAGATGAGACGTGAGAGTGGCAAAGTCACACTTCACCAAATCGTAAAAAAAAGAGAAGAAGTGAAGAAAACGTAAAAATACTGGAGGTACTGTACAACTGCAAAAAGATGATTCAATGACTAGACTCAAGTAAACTTTGCTACTTTTACTGCAGTCACATAGCTCCGGTATATTTGTGTCCTTTTTGCAAACACAGATATACTTCAGATGTACCTATGTACATCATACTTAACCCTTTTTTTATAACTCTTAACCCAGACGAGAAAGAGGAAGAGACATAACGCGCGATTTGAAACGACTGCTTTGAGGGAGGGATGTGGAGGAATACTAAACAATTTAAGATTTTCGTGTTTACAACGCTCTTTTATAATTCAACCTCGAACTATCCGGATGATTGTTTAACAAGCTGCATTCCATGTCCATTCCATTTATGAATTACATTGGTCGAAATATAGGTAGGTAGAAAAGATAAGCCTTTGCCTTATCAAACAAAATCGTGAGTGCTTTCTAAATCTCACTTCTTCCAAGCCAAGATCTTATTTGCTTTATCTATGAACACGAAGGAAATGTAATTTCTAAATTTTCATTTAACCTCCGCCATAAATTTTATCCTTATCATCACTCCGAGCCCACTGCTTAGGATTCTCAAAGGGATGCTGCATGTTGTTTCCGTCATGCCCCATAACCTTCCTCCCTTCTAAGCCAAACGGGATTAGTACCTGAAAATAGAATGGGTTTATCGGTACCTGGGTGTAATATGCCTCAAGGTGGCTTCACCAAAAGCGGTGCATGAGGTGTTATAGGATGATGAGTCAAGTAACGTGCTCAGGTTGAAATTGATCATAAAAATTGTGGAGAAAGTGAGGGAAAGCGGGATAGAAGGCAATATAGGCTATTGGGTTGCTCCCTTCCTTAGGATCCCTATTCACATATACGGCAGTGCGTGAATGGCTGATGACAAGGGTTGGCGTAGAATCCATAATGAATATTTTATTCATATCGGAGCCATTCCAGATAATTTAATTACGGGGTCATTTTACTCAGATTCCTCGTACGGTCAAAGTACCTATGTATGCAGCAAGGTCAAAACTTTTGTATTATTTTCGCTGACAGAATTTTTATTACTTTTTAAAATACAGGAGAATGATAAAAAGTTACAATATTTTAATATTCTAGTCTGTACCTACAGTCCGACAAAGTTTATCAGTGAGTTTTCTTGACCGCCAACAAAGCCAGATCATTTAAATCCTCCAGTCTATCAACATAAGCTCACCAGTTTACTCCGAAGCTAATGCATGACTGGGCATGAGAATGGAGTGGAATGATTTTCTTGACAGAAGAGGAATGATGGACATTGTGAAAAAGTTTGGGAGTGGGTTCAACCAAGGTGAAAAATGAGAAAGGGGAATCACTCCTGACTGTCTTTTTTCTATTTCATCAACATCAACAATAGACAACAGTCCAGTGGTCAATAAAAAAATTTGGTGAACATAAACTTCAACTAACTCTGCCATGTTTTAACCTATTCAATGTACCAAGAGAAAGTTAAATGCAAAATTTAATTTAAGTCATACATCGTTAAGTCGCTCATACAAAAAAATTGTCTATTGGAGTGAAACTAGATAATTCTGAATTTAAACTACTCTCCCTTCAGCCCCGCATACACAAGTTGGTGATGATGATGATAATTGATAATACATATTGAACTACATTTACGATACCGCAAAATGCTCATAAAGCTGAGATAAAAAAATTCCGAATTCCATGTAGGATGGAAAGGATGTGCATAGTTGCATCGCATTCTATACATCTCTCTCCGGCTATACCAATATGGGAGGAAACCAACCCCCCAGAAGGACAGAGTGAAGTTTATTTTCACTGGGAAAGGCAACGAAAGAAAGCGGCCCACAAAGATCCCTACGAACGAATCTAAAGGGATGCTCCCCAGAATACTAAGCAGTGGATGCTGCCGCAGTAGCACAACCAAGTTGGCACCACCATACCAAAAGAATCCTACTCGGATGATGCCGCCTTTAATACGCCAAGGCTGAAACACAGCATAACACTCTTTTCTACTTTTCCCCGAAAAAAGAATTACCAGTCTGTAGAGAGGAGAGAGAGAAAAAAAAACTTTCATACAATTTTATATCGGAACATGGCATTGCTCTCAAGCCATGTCCGTCAGTTTTTTTTCTGAGAGAGATTCGATTCCTCTGTTCAAACTTTTCCCTTTTACACTTTTCCTCGTATTTCTAGTTACTTTTTTAAAGGAACTTGGAGACAAGTTATGGTCGATTCATGAAAGAATTCATGTTGATCATCATCATCATCATCCCATCTCCCTTTTTCATCAGTTTTTCCCCTCCCTCTCAAAATATTATTTGGGGAAAGGACTAACGTCTATCCGAAATCAGTCAGAGGACAGCATCCAAGAAATGGTTAGTTCGACTTGGCTTCATCCATTTAGTTAACTTGGTGGAGATCACTGGTAGTCTTTTTTGTCGCGCATACTTCCCCGTTCTTCATACTTCGCGGAAGGGAAGAAAAATAATCTAAAAGTCAACTACACAAAAAATACCAGACAAAATCCTTCTTCAGTCACTCACGTCGGATATAAGTTCCCGACTTAAGAAATGACTTGTCCTTCTTCCCTTCATTTATTTAGTTCCAAACAAAGGAGCAGCCCTGTTTTGGCACTGGTTTCCCTCTACAAGCCTGGCAAGGGAAAGTTGTTGTTGTTGTCCTGTATGAAATATGTATGTCAGCTCGGCTTCCAGTTATTACTTGTTTTCCCCCATAGTTGTTAATAATGACTCGGAGAGCCAAGCCGTGTTTGGAGCAACTTGTGTGTGGGAGCTCACTCCTCCGCAGAAAAACAGAGCATCGTCGTGATGATCATATTTGAACAAAGTCCCTAACTCTTCCTCTCCTCCGTCTTCCGTAGCTTTATTCCTTTGGTCAAAATTACAAGGGAATCACGGGATTTACGATGCTTATTACATGCTGGCATATCAATGAATTTCGACGATCTCGTGTGAACGTGAGATGACTTGGTGAATTCCCTCAAGTTTTTCAGACTTTTCTACTAACACAGAGCGTGCGATATTAGCATTTATCTCCGTTCCTTCTCCCCAGTCTAGCACATCTAAACACCAGCACCACTGCCGCCAAAGGATGAGAAGGAAACAGACATTCCGATATTGACTCTTTAGTTGGTGGAATGAGAAAAGCTTTTTCTTTATATAGCCTACCCTCCTTATTTCCCTGTCTTTTCGAAAGACTAATATCCCTCCTTCTCTAACTGTGCATATGCACATCAACGCACGTAATTCTGAAGATGAACATGATCTCTTGGCAGATAGTTACGGATGCCACTTTTCACCCAAGGTATAACACGCTAGTACAAGACTATTTGTCGCTTTCCCCTCTAAAAATGTACACAAGGGCTTCATCTCGACTTTACATACCATAGCGATTCACAGCGTTCGGGGATGGATCATGAAGTTAAGGGATATTGATGCCTCCACCGGTGCATGTTGTTCAGTCTTATAGCCCAGAATCCTCCTTCCTATAATGTACTCACGTTGTGCTTGATGATGCAGAAATATTAAAAGTCTCGGAAGAAAAAAAATGGAATGCTGGGATGAAGGTGATGGGAAAGAGAAAGGAGGAAGGGAATCTAATTTGATTGTGAGCTCAAGGCAAGAAAGTAAGTTGACTTGCTCGATATTTTCTTTTCGGAGAAAGTCCACATACACTCAGGTACTTATCATAGTCATGTAAATATAAACAAATTACATGTGTGAGCATACCGCTTGATGTGGAAAATGATGAAAATTTTCCAGTTATAATCTGCAATGACTATAGTAATGTAAAGGGAGCAGGGTATGTATGAAAATGAAAGGTAATTTCATCAAAGGCTCCTCTTCATTCGCCTTCCATATGTAAAAAAAATGCTCTCCTGTGGGAACAAAGGAAGAACTAACGTGGATAATGTATGTATTGGCGGACCTGGAATTTCTAATAAAACTTATCTGGCGATTCTTTTTATTATGGGGAATTTTAAAATCCAATTTTCACCCGTACAAACGTGGCCATGGCCATATCCCCTGTTGTGCTGACGAGGCTAGGTAATGTAATGCAGGATCTTTAAAATTGAATGATGGGAAATTCCTTTGTGGTTATTGGGAGAGCTGGTGAGAGAAAGTGAGTAACTGACTATGAAAATGAAAATGAAGGGAAAATTCCTCCATGTACTGCACACATGGCTGCTCTATATTCAATTGAATTTTCGAAAGAGGAGGTTGGAAGGACGTGGAAAAATTTTGTAAAAAAAAGGAAATAATGATGAGATGGAGCTTTCAATATGGTATTTTGGATAGCGCAGTTTTTGGGGGAGGGCCATGCAAATTCCAGATTCGTATCTGATTCGGAATATATCCTTCCAACAGCCGACTCTCTATTAAACTACAATAATCATAAACTATATCCAGGAATCATTACTCTGCAGATTATACACTCCAAAGATTACGAGATTTTCCCACCCACTCAAAGCCGTTGGACTACTGCCGTTAATCACAAACCCTAATTGCTCCATTAAAAACGTCCCAATCATTGTGTGCCCCTCTTCCTCTCAACTTCTAGAGTCGTTAAGAATATGTTCCATGATTTACAATTTGGAAAGCTAATACTTTCCCCAAACCACTGCCTCGCAAGTGGGGAAAACATTCTGGATTCTCGTTGAGCCAATCTCACGTCCAGCAACATGACCAACAAAAGTTTTTGTTTCTTCTCCGGCTTTATTATTATCCGCTTGGCTAAGTTTGACTGGAGGCAGTACATAAAACAAAAGAAGGGGAAAAGGTCATAACTTTGCTATGGACTGTTTTTTTTGGCCAAGTTGCTCACAACTTCTGTTGGAGTTCTTAATGTATTATGGGGAGCTCCCTGATAAAGGATGTGTTTCTGCCAGTAGGCAAAAATGTACCAGAAAATATAACATTGTTACGGAAATTATTTGTTTTGCTTGCTTTCTATATTTAGAGGCTTCTCTAGGCCTTTCTGCTATTGTGAGGTTGAAATAAATGACAAGGGAATGGAAGAGTAATTAACTTTTCCTTCGGGTTTTTCTTGGCGAGTGAAAAGTTTTCTAATTTTCTCTGGCCATTCAAGCAAAGTTTATTACTGGCAAATGGAATATAGCAGAACAGCCAGATAACAAGTATCACAAACGTCGACAAAAAATAAGTTACGAGTTTTTGCCATTTTCACTACAGTAGCAAAGACACATAATAAGCTCCAAATTTTACAAGTACGAGTGTGCTTCCCATCCTATGACGAGTTCACCTTGAGGCTTATCCGACCACACTAATCTGACCTTTGCTCATTAATTTATTCCCTAATTATATCA
>JAQGAH010000985.1:0-20507 GCA_034696885.1 Lepidocyrtus paradoxus | reverse complement strand
AAGACTCGTTATGAAAATTTTCTAGTAAGCAGCAATACCAATTGGATTAGCGTTTTGTATATGGTTGGACAGTTACGATAAGTACAAGAAATACGACAATGTTTGCGCTTGGCTTTAATCCAGTTCTTAAATCCCTTGTTTATGTTGGGTGTAGAGTCCTTTTGTGTTTAGATCAATAGATGCATGCAATTATGCTTTGAGAAGCCGCGCTCATACAATGGAAAGGAATTCTTTAAAAAAGCATTTTCAATCAATCATGAGCTGAGGGATGAAGGCAACCGGTGCATTACATGTAGGTCAGACACATCATAATCATCTAACAAGGGAAAAAGTGAGCAACTTTCAATGTCAGACAATGAGTAAACAATGCAATGTGGTTGGGATTGAGCGAAAATCCCGTTCTATAAATCATTTTCCCACATTGATATATTAACTTGTTCTCTGTCAGCAATTTAGAGAAATCTTATAAGTTTATTGAATGTACTAGCATTGACCATACTTGTAATTATTGCTTTTTTGTTCGGCTTTTCACCATATAAATATTTTATATGCGAACTAGATACGTTATTTTGGCTACGGCCACTTTCTTAATTCGCACCGGCACAATTAGGCAGAGCAAATATGGAAATAATATTTTGCATTTTTATAAGGCCACTACTTACATGCTTGTCCTGATATAATCCTTGAATGGGAGAAGAGGATTTGGAAAAAAAATCAAGTGAAATGTTGCACTTTTCAGCTCAATTAACATTTCCCATATATGAGCATACGTTCCTTATGAGCTCTTTATAAGTCTATTTGAGAGCAGTCATACAAAATAAAAACATTAATTTCAGAGCATTTAAACAAAAACTAATGTTCCTTCCACTTCCTGTCGCCTTGCCGAGACTGCAAAGTAGCATGTGATCGGTAGGATGATAAGGGTGGGAGTGGATGAAGATGACTTGATATGAACAGAATTTGTGAAACTTTTAAATAAACAAATTAAGCTGAAGCATGGGATGAAATTAATGGCTGAGGTTATCTCATTTCTGCTCCAGTTTAAAGTATTATTATGCACTAAAGGGACCGAGAGTGTGTTTGCCACAGCAGTAAAATCAGATCAACCAGCCAGATTACTTATCATAATGTAACACCGCCCATTTTACATCGACGACGGAGGGGCTGATCTCAACAACATCGTCAATGTTATCAACAGCTTACACGCTTTCAAGTGAAGCTTTTGTAAGGACGAGATACGGCAATATTGCTCTTGTCGTTTCTCCCCCTTTTTTGCTCAAAAGTATATGCGCCTGTGCATAGAAATATGCTCTGTTACAGTTTTTTTTACAAAGAAGTGGTCCCAACAAAAATTGTCATTTTAAGAGATGGCTTTGTCCTTTTGAAACCAAATGGGGCGACATAGTTCATTACAGGAGTGAATTTTTAAAAACATTAAAAAATCCTCACGTTTTCCAATTACCGATAATCACGAAGACCAAAAGAGAGTAATTTTTAATTATTCACTAAAATGTTCCGTTATGGTACTGTCTGTGTGGCGCCAACAGATGTGACTCATGGTACGTTTTCTGTAACCGTTAGTCATAATTTACATCACACTAATGGTCATAATCATATGATAAGATGACCGCTTTTCACGTTACGTGAAATGGAATACTTCCAACTTATTATCTAATTTCGGATGGATTTTTAATTAGAGTTGATTCTGTATTTTCGATATGGTTTTAAGATGACGATAGCATTCAAAAGGGAAAAATTGAGGTATGCGATAAAAATTAAGTTAAGGTTGAGATCTTCAAAGAATCTCCTTTGTCTTTTGTCCCCAATCCAGTCATCAGACTGTAAGCGACAGATAATAGTATTCCCAATCATGCCTGTAGTGACATCAAAGAAAATTCGTCAACACGAAGACAAATATTTTACTGGTGGCCTTTTTTGAAGATACCGATTAATTAATTCGCAGTCATGGTACAACGACATCGTATCACCAGTATCGATTCCAAAGATTAGTTGGAGAAATATTTTTAAGTACTTTTGAAGGCCAGCGATTCTTCGAGACAAAATCAAGATTATTTTTTGTCTTCACTTGAGACAAAAAATCTCTAAAGTAAGCGGCATTCCCAAACACAAACATCCGATTTTGTCTTTCTCTTCAGCTCAGCTGTACATTATGCCCCGATGCATAACTCAGATTTTTTACAATTTTCTTTCGGTAGAATGTTCTTTTGCGGTAAGACACAATTTCCATTATTGGAAGAGAAAAACAAGCCCAAAAGCATGTTCTCCTTGTTAAAAATTCACCGCTGCTCTTTTTGTCTGATTCAATGAGCTGATGCGTGATTGTTGCCTAAAAAGATTCCGAATTTTACTTGATTTTCCCTATAAAAAAGTACGCTACCAGATAGCGGCCTTACCTAACCTTACTTGTTGTGTTGTTGATTGTTCAACATGGTCATAGCTGAATATAATTATATTACTTAATGAAATGCTTCAGGATTAATGCCATTTCACAAATAAAACATTCCACTACTCATTAAAGCATAAATACAAACCCAAAAGCCCCGCTTCTGTCTGACCCTCTCTCCTAGCTTAAGTGAGACGCAAGTATAGAGCCAGTGAACCTTATTGTCTTTTCTTTCATTAACATTTTTAGAATTCATTTATCATTTTCATTATCCATTACCCAAAGATTGCCGAGTTCACGACTGAATGGACAATTTTGTTGCATAATAAGAGGAAGGAAGAAGTTCACGTCAATTTTAACTCATTCTATTCTTTCTCCTCTAACGTTTCATTTTGTACTCATCCTCATCATCCCGTACAAAAACTTTACCATATCCGTTTTTCCGGTAGTCAACAGCAATCAACCCGACTCGACCAGACCCCACCACAAGGAACAAGATATTTCTCAAAAATATATATTATCTACCCTTTAGGAAAAGTGGAGAGTGACTAGGCACTTTCTTGAAAATTCATCTCATTCAACAACGCATCGCATCGCCTTGTGCTCCGTCACCAACTCCCCAGCATTATTAGCCGAAAGACGATATGAGCTCTGTTAGGATTTTTAATTAAGCTTGAAAAGCTGAACTTTATGGGATGACGGAAACAAATAAAAAGTATTCATTTTACAGCACTATCATCATTACATTCACACTTTAAAACTTTGTTTCAATTTTAACCTTCTCGCATCATCAAGCCAACTCGAGTTGGGAGTCATCCACTGCCATCATCCCCATCATCCTAGAATACCAACCAACCCATTTTCATTTTCTCTCTTTTGCCATTTTACTTGTCTCGAAAACTGCCAGTTTAATGAGCGTAGAAGGGAAAAGGCTTGACTACTTCCGCAACACCAATTCACAAAGTTAAGGTTAGCTCCTGATGCTCCTCTTTTTAATTAATTTCAGGAGGAAACGCCAACATTCAAGTGTTCAACGGAACGGAATTTCAGCTCCTTTTCTGAACTTTCGTAACGAGCGCAAGCTGCCAAAGTCATGAATAGTGACATTTTTATATGGGGTGATGATAAACAGTTAAATTTTCATATTGTTCTGTCATTATTCCTGTTTTCTCTAAAAAAAATTCTCTGTTCCTTCCTCCCATCCCGTTTTCATTTCAGAACTTTTACCATTGTTGTGCAGCATATATTGTTCTGGTCATGTTCATGTCCTTTAAAAAAAAGAGTTTGTTTTACGTGGACATTAACTTTTTTTGCTCTTTTATTGCGTTTTGTTAAGTCAATATTATCGATCAAGTCATAATGAACATGCGTATGGAGACAGACATGTTTTATTATAGTTATTTGACAAAACAATTATGGAACTGGGGAACAGGAGAAATCAATCACATTTTCTTGTCTGATTTTCGTATGACATTTTTATTTCTCTTTTTTCCCTCCTATCCCCATCAGCTCTGCCATACCACTTCATTCCACTCTTGATCAAATCATGATTCACGGTCAATGCTAATGTCTGGCTGTTTTCAATATACTTCATTCACTATTCCCTCACTCCAACTCCAATACTTGATAGTTCGCTGCTGATTTTTTCAACTGATAAGACAAAGAGTGATGGAAAATGTATGAAAAAATGGAGAATTTTTTTTATCAACTTGATGTATAAATATTTCACCAAGACCTCCAACAGTAATAATGACTATATTAGAAGCGGCTATTTCTTGATATGTTAAGTCTTGACGGGATAGCTGCCAAATGAGAGAAGACATATATTTTTTCTCTCAGGAGAGTTATGGCAGACAAGAGTAAGTATATGTTATTTATATTCAAATTGCAGAGCCAGGCAATAATAGCTTGTAAAATTGCACATTGTACAATGGACTGTAAAAAATATTTTATAGAGGAGCTAGCTATTCTCGTATATCAAAAGTAGCCTCAGCAAAAATGCCGACGACTAAACACAAACGTATAAAAACTATAAAAAGTTCCATACTATCTTCCATTCCAAAAAACTCGTAGTAATCTACATAGGTATATAGGAAAATTGGATAAAACTTATGTAAAAAAGGACATGTCAGCATAACGCTTCCATTATTTATTGGATAATAAGAGACATACATTTACGATAGCAATGCGATTGGTTGCTTGTTGCTTTCAACAGAATGTATCGTTGCCTACTCCTTCCTGGACTGTGATGGTTACTTTTCATTTCAGAAGTGACAAGGATGATACGTAAAAAGGGGGAAAAGGGCTTTCAGGTGGAAATTTTGAGCTAAGTAAGCGATATACATTTCGCACAATCATAATTTTTAACAATGAAATCGGAAATCGGAAAGACACTCCACTTCATCATCCACAGGAAGGAGAAATCAGTGAGTATTGAAGGAGGATATAATGCATTACTCAATCCAGCAAAGCAAAATTCAGCAAGGTATGAAGAAAGGCACGTAATTTTTGACGAAGCCAAGTCTAAACAATAGAAAATGAATTGTGACTTTATGACTGGCTTCTTCACGTAACATTAATGCTGTTGTGCACCTGCCAACGGGGAACTTTGGCGAAGTTCCCACATTAGTCTTGCTTATAAAAAATGCTGGATCCTGATGGAATGGAGTGAAATGAACCGCTTTGATGATATGTATAAGAGAGATCTATGGCTTTGAGGATAACTACCAATAATATGTATTGTAAATAGCCCCGGTGGTGGTGATGCTCGCGGTGGTTAATAATGTGATGATGGTAATGGTGGCATAGTGTGGAGGTGGAACAAAAACTTAGCCATTATGATTCAACAATAATGGAATATCTCTCGGGATTTTATATGAATGGGGATGATGAGAGCGTTGTTTGTCTATAATGTATAATCTCAGCTTTATAAATTACTAAAATTACTTTTCCCCTGCAATAAAGCACTGCTGTCGAGTTGAATCTAGTTAATTGCGCTAATAAAATGCACCTGAGAATTTGATAATATGACTTTATTGTTATTACCTCGTACCGCCATTACCGGGCCCATTAATGGAACTCATTTATAAAAGCAGGGAAAGTGGCATGATATTGGATGGTAGTGGCGGTGCGTGATTTTTTTACCCCTATTTACATGTAGCCATATAGGCATTCATTCCAAGCACTTACTGGAAGTAATAACGTGTCTAACAAAACAATTCCGAACAATGATGAAAATTTTTGGGTAAATATAAAAGTGACGATAACAAAGTAAAAGTTAAACATGAAGGGGACATTTTTTTGTATGACATCAACCATTTATGCTTATTTTTCCCGTGTAAAAAATGCGACTAAGGTAATAATAAAGAATATAAAAAAGGAACACGGACGACAAAATAAATTCACTTAAATCGTTTCCATTGTTTGGCTCATAAATAATGAGGTGGACTTATAGTTAGGAGCCCTGCATATAAACACATTTACTTATGCTCCCATCCTCCACCCATTATGTTTTATGAATTATTCAAAGAGTAAATAGGTAAATATGCTTATACTTTGTCACGCAATTATTACTGTTTGATTGATAAAATATATGACTTTATGCTTGCGGCTACGCAGCTATATATGACCATGTCATCAGTCATCATAATATACAAAGTTATTATTATTGTTATTGCTGTTATCGCTTTCATAATCGAATTCACAGCTCAGCAGTAATGGTTATAGTGTGCGGTCTTCATTGCACCTCTTTTAAAGTTATTGCGCCTAATAAGCCACAAATTATTATATGCTCATTGTTGGGGTGGATAAATATATCCAGTGGGAATTGTAAAAACGGTGGAATGAGTAGTTTTAAACGGTTTTGGTTAAGAAACTGGGGAGGATGCATATCTACTTTGTAGACATTTGGGCAATAATTCCTATAACGAAAATGTCGGAAATATTTATACGCATTGTTGAAAGGTTTAAAAGGTAGCAATATATCTATAAAACTCGAAAATAGCCAGAATTGAACTGAACTGGTGAGAAAATAGGAAGGTATAGTCCAACAAGGAACGACCTCATATCATATCATATGTAATCCTAATTTCACATGCCATAAAAATAACGTAAATAGCATGTTGACAAGTTGTAAATCAATGAGTCGAGTCATCCAAGCCATCAAATGTAAGTAGAACGTTGGATGGACTTTTTTTGGAATGAAAAGATGACTGTGGGAAAATTGTCTCTGTGAAACATTTTCTTTTCCCTTCCCCTCCTAATTGTCAGTCTTAAGTTGGGTTTACAGCCAAAAGTTTTTACGAAGGTGAACGTACATGAATTTATATTTTAAGGGAAGGGGGTGAAAGGGACAGTAAACTTTATTGTTACCTAATTATTTTATGATATTAGGGCTTTTTACTATTCTAAAAGAAAAGGAAAGCAATTTTTCAGTTACCTGATGAGGGACGGTCGCTGTAACGTGTGCCTGCAAAAAGTAAAAAAGAGGTTAATGTAAAATGATCATAACCAACGAACAAAAATTAGTCTAGACATTAATTAGCTAAGGTTTAATCAAAAGTAATTGAAATCCACTAACAGAAAATCCAGGCCGGGAGCAGCTTATCCCCATAGTTTAGCGCTCCAACTGTGGCTGGCTTCTTTTCGCTATCATTATTGGTGGTTGTGGTAATCTTATCATTATTATTGCTGTTGGCGGATCCATTGAGAGCTCCCCCACTCTTGGGATTTGCGGAGGAAGCAGAGGGGTTGACTATTCTGGGCTTTTCTACTTTACTCTTTTCAATTCCGACCGGATGCGGGTGTTTTTCGGGTTTGCTTCCTTTCAGATGATGAGGATGTTGCTGATGCCGTGATTTATTGTGGCTCATTCCACTCCCAACTCCTCCCCTATCCAGCATCTTTGACATAATTGAATTTGGTGAGATCATCTGCATCGTAGCAGATCCTGTGGAGGAAGGCCTTGAAAGATCAATGGGTGTAGTGGTGGTAGGGGTGGTTCGGCTATGGTGATGATGAGGATGTCCTGGAGTGGACGAGGATGATGAAGATGACTCACGATGCCCCGATGATCGTTTCGGATTAGACTTCCCATTATAGCTATTACTTGTTCCTCCCAAGGATGAGTGTCGCTTTGCCCCAAGCTCCCGCAAAGCGGTGAGACTGTTGTGATGACTTGAGCCACTTTTCCCGTTATTATCGTTATTGTTATTGTTATTGCACAGACCGAAATCAGGCCTTAGGATATTGGCTATGGAGAAAATCAAAGAGTGAGCTGCAGCCACAGCGGCGGTTTGCTGTTGTTGATGGCGCTGCTGTTGTTGTTGCTGGTGGTGGAGAAAATTGTTATTAAATGTGGAGGAGGGGGATGGAGATGTGGAGTTGTTTGTACTGCTTGCCGTGCTGTGATTACTGCTTGTATCGTGATTATTGATCAGATGCTGATGAAAGAAGTGGCTATGCTGAAGAAAGTAATTGCTTGGGTGGGGTAACGACGTGGGGGAGATTTGATGATGAAGAAAGTTATGGTGGTGGTGGTGATGGTGGCGATTGTACATGTCGTCGGTGGGCGAATGGCGGGAGAGATTGGCGATATTAAACGCATTATGATGATTATGAGATTTCTGACTAATGGGATTATCTTGCGTGCTTTTATGACTTTTTAACCTTTTACTGGGCTGGTGACTCCCATTGCTGGTGTCAGGCTCACTCGGCTGTCTATTATCTACATCCTCATCCAATGGCTCATCATTATCATCATCCTCATCGTCCATGGAAGCGGCTGTCGTTGAAGCAGAAGGACATCGAGCAGGTTGATCTCGTTCCTGTTTAGGGGAACGGTGATGATGATGATGATGATGATGACTCCTCTTATCAATTTCTTCATCCTCGTCCCCACCACCATCATTACTGTAATTCCCATTTATTTTATTATAGTGGTGGTGAGGTGGGCTGCTAGCCTTTTCCTTTTCTGATCTAATGACATCACCCCCAACATATTCCGGTACGGAAGAACTGTCACAATCCATCATTATTTGTTCATCGTCCTTTCCGCCGATACTGAGAACTTCGTCGTTGTCTTCTTCAATCTGATCCATTATGACTTCCTCTTCGTCTCCACCACCACCGGATTCTCTCACCTTTCGGAGATTATTAGATTTTTGGATCATTGTTCCAACCGCACTACCACCTTCGTCGATAGTCATCATAGTCATGGGCGGAGATGAGGAAGAGTCAGCCGCCTGACTTCGGGGGGATTCGGGATGACTTAAGGAGCTGGTGGGGCTAGGAACTGTTACTGGACTGCCACCGGGAAGCCGACCATTGTGAACTAACATCGCTGCGGCGGCGGCAGCGGCCGCTTGTTGGTTCTGCTGATGATGAAGGATCTGTTGATGATAAAAATGCTGAAGATTTTGATGACGATGTGGAGGAATGAGGGGCACTGAGCCCTCAGATGTCACAAAACTCACACTCATCAACTTAAGTAATGGATCATTGAACATGAACTCAGGCTTTCTTGAAATCGTTCCAGGCCCTGTGGTTTTCACCTGAGAAAAGTCCTCAGAGATGGAGGGGATCAACAATGACGTATTGTTACCGTAACTTAAAAGAGGAGCGGCTTTAGATGCGGCTTCCTCAGCAAAGCATCTTCTGCTTTTTCCGCCTTTGTTATTGCAATTGACTTTATTCAATGGCTCATCTCTTTTCGCAGCTCCCAAAGGGCTCATCACTTAAACCTCTTTTCTTTATATCCGTCTTACAGTACATTTCCTAATCCTCGGCGAGATCAATCGCAGAAATCATAATATTTTGACAATACTTTTTTCCTAGTCATTCACAATCAGTCAAGTAAAATTCATTCAATTCCTCAAAAGAAAAGATGCCGACGAGATTTCCTTCCACTCGTTTTTCATAGTCCCTCACCTCATTCCATTTGTAATCTCGCCATCAACCAACTTTGCACATAAAATATGACTTAATTTTTCCCCCTCGCCCACCCAACCAACACATTTGCATTAGCAGCTCATAAACCGTAAAAATAATGTTCGCATACGTCCTCCTAAACTGTTTCCTTCAGGGGGAAAATGTCCATTTCTCATATGCATATATTCTTTTTAACAATTTTCATCCCTTTTCCTCTCCCATAAACCCAGGTAATACAATCAATTGTCAATCATAATCATAACGATTGGGATAATGACTCTCAGATAATAATAATGATTGTAAATTGTAGCTGCTGATGATGATAACAACCCTCCAATGTGATGGTGATGGCGCTCTGGCATAGCTATAGTTTCTAATCTGCATCGATAAACTAATGTCTCAGGCCATGTTAGATAAGGCACACCACACTTTATACTAGCCTTAGTTATAGATATAGTTTAACTTTGCGATAATCATTCAGCCATCCAATAAACTGTAGTGAAAACAAACCACAATTTACTTTATTATTTTCTCTCCTCCCTTTATCGATCCATTCGAAGGAGTAGCAGTATCAGGAAAGCAGCCCCTCTTTTATTTGCCAAGTAATGGTATCCCCCATCAGAATATATAAAAAAACTACGATATGATGATGTAAGATGGAACAAGTCCGGTAAAACAAGGTAATAACCGTAATAATAATGACAGAGTAGTTCCCTCTCGCTGAATACTATTACCCATACACCATTCCTAATCACACAGTCCTCCCTTTTTACTTTGTTGAATGTGTACATTTACAATTAACTAAAGCTACACATTGCTCACTTTTTCCTCCCTCTCTCGCCAAATGCTTTTTCTCTTCATCCGTCCAAAACAATTTTTCGTCTTTATTGAGGAATGTCAATTCATTAGTTAAGAAAACTTTTTGTTTAATCCCCTTCCTCTTTGCTGAATGACTCAAGTCTCGAAAAGTAATTACAAAGTTGCTTCTGTTTTAGCGTGAAATGTTGCGTAATACACGGATGAACACACTTTTCTTCATGTTGATGAGGATGATCATCATATCATATCATCATCCTTTGTTGGTTGATGTTGCTGATGATGATCAGGATGGTAATGGTAATGGGGATAGATGAAGATGAGACTATAGGATGGTGATGTGATGATCCTTTTTCCCACTTTTCCTTCACTTAAGCCCAAGAAGAAAAAAAACTTCTTTTTTCAGTTCCTCCTCGCCCGACTACTACTAGAGTAATAACAATAAAAGTAATGATTGTTGGCCCATTATTACATTATTATTATGACTTCTGCCAACACTGCTCCACTCACACTATAGCCGAGTCAAATGGTGTCTATATCTCTGATATACTTTATGTCAATAACTTTTCATATGTGTAATCTAATCTTATAAACAAAGTTGAAAATTAGTGTGGGGCTGAAAAAGCGGAAAAAAACATACATCGCAAAAATTGTTTCGGCAAACGAGTTTTCTTCACTCTTTCAGTTACTTTAGCGTAATCACCATCATAATAATAATACCACACACCGATACCGACCAGCCACTAGGTTTTTTTTCAGTTCCCTATCTTAAGTAGCCGGGATGATGATGAAGGGAAAAGTGCCGATGATATTAGCCCCGCTACTGTATCGTTTGTAACGAGGATAAATGTTTTGTTTGTTGATGTAATAATGAGTAATTCACAGAAGTGGAGTGGAAGAAGAAAAAAGTTGGTAGTTTTGAAAAAACCAAACTTTTTTTCGCATTGAAGTACGTGAACTCAACTCAGTAATGAAGCAAGTGTTTGCAGCCAACCACGACAGAGAAGATAGTTTTGTCTGTAATCATATCAGTTTCTTGTTTGATCCTTCTTAATGAACGATATGATTATTATTTTGTGAGGGGATGATGATGATGATGATGATGATGATAATGGTAATGATATATATGTTTGTAATGGACTATGCACTAATTTTTTTCTTATTTATGCATTCTTCCAACACTTGAACGAAACACTTTTCTGAGGGAAGAAGCGGAAGTCTCGTGTAAGATTATTCAAGTCACTCTGTCGATTAGCTTAGTTTTTTTACGAGTTTTCTTTTAATAACACTTCACATAAGAAACTGCATTCCAGTCCAGAGCTCGTGGAATGAGAGGGCTAATAATAGCAAAAGTTTTTTCATTCTTTTGTCTTTTGATGAGACTTGGATCATAAAATGAAACTTTATGGTTTGTTCTCTTTCTCGCTGATCAAGACAATGATGATAATGATGAGGAGAAGGGTTGTTTAGAGGAATTGCACAAAGTCAGATTTTGTTTTCATAGTCAGCAATATTTTTCCTGTTTGATATGGATTCAGTTTCTTCGTTCCGCAATGGCCTGGCCTGCTATTAGCTTTACACTCAAGAAAGGAACCGGCCGCCGGACGAGCTCCCAAGCAGTGATACTTACTTAATGATAATGACTGGTAATTGAACTTAATCGATATTTATTATATGTATATGTGTGTGGGAGAAACGCTAGCATGGGATGAGTCTTTTGCTTCAGCTCAACACACAAACTTCAGCTCCACCAACATGAGGAGGAAACTCTCAACTCTTGGTCCGACTTCTACGTGCGTAGTACCCTGAAATGAAGAAGAGCCTGTTTGTAGCATGGCTTGATTATCTTCATCAGCTTCTAGTGGATTTCTATACGGCAATAAATAAATAGTAAATAAAATAGCAATCCTCTGCTGCTCTGGCCTAAGCGCTTGGCAAGGAAGGGAAATAAAGTAAGGAAGAAACACATGCACCAAAGCACCACACACCGAGCCATGAGCCAAGCGAAAACCAACCACCAGCAAATGCATGATGATTGCGAGAGCTTTTTCCTGCCTTTCCATATAGCCAAAGTTATTCGTTCTCTGTCATGAAGGTAGTAGCCGTAGACGTGAATGTATGTACATATATAATTTTTTTTATTAGTGTTTGATATGATTACCTCCATTTGTATATAAAAGAGAGTGTGGATTGGATCCCATCAGATCACCTCCAACATCAGATCGTGCTGGTAAAGTTTTCGTTTGTTGAGGGGAGCGCAGGCAATAAGAAATATATATAATAAAAAAAATTGTGGACGAGATGCATGCAACGGAACGGAACTAAAGAGCGTTAATAGTGAAGCGTTTAAAAAAAAGGCAGAAACAGGAACAGGGAGACGTTTCGGTAAGTTTCCCAAGCTGGGAGAGTAAGAGGCAATGGTAATGAAATGAGAAATGATGAGAAAATGTGTGCTTAGGTATATCCGTTTTTTATTTTATTGTTTTCCTCAGCACAATCCATGTAGCTTTTGATGTGTATTTGAATGGGAATGGATGAGTTAAGAGGGAACATAAGGAGTGAATAGTGTGTGTGGCCTTTTTGGTAAAAATAGCATATTAGGATTGAATAAAAAATGTACATAAATGTGCTTGTCGCTGCTTCTCGATCCGCACCTATGTTATGTATTTAGGGTGAAGGAGCCCATGCCATGTGTTTTCCCTTCTTTATGACTAGTTCCTTCCCCCTCAACATGTTGCGTAGTCGGGATGAATAAAAAACATGAGGAAAAGCCACAGGAGTAATCCTTATAATGAGCTTACAAAGACCTCTGAGGAGAGGAAAGGGAACGTTGTGGAGTAGGGGGAAATGCTTATGTAATGTTATATGGCTACTTTGAAAAAGTAACTGGCTACATTTCCTCTTCAGCCCTGGTGTCTGCGGTAAGCTAAGTTGAATTCAATTGTCAAAAGGTTACAAACTTGGGGTAACCTAACATCATGGATGGGGATTAGCAAGATAAATCCCATGTATGGCTTATGATATGGGGTATAAGCGTGTAAAATATGTAGTGTGGAATTATCCAGTTTCCAGTCCCGTATCCCTCTTGCGTAATAACAATAATTCTTGCTCATGCTGTTCCCATGTCTATGATCCTCTTGGGAGATTCCTGGCCTTTGTTGGTGGTGTTGAAAAGGTATACATTTTATGCTTTGGGTGCTGCAGCTAACACATGCTAGCTGAATGAAAGGCTTTGTTGTTGAGATAGGAGTAAAAAAAACTATGTCGGTAGACAGGAGTATGAACATGAACAACATGCTGGATACCTTTAGCAGCCCTACACAAACCATCAAATATCATTTATGGGATTTGCCGCAAACCAAGGCATAAGGCGAACTCACTCAAACCATGTACCTATAGCTAATCTACGCTGTTACTGGTCTTTGTGGTTGTGTAACATGGAAGGAGAATGAAAAGGGTTGTTGTGTTTGGGGGAAAAATATCCTTCAATGCTGTAGGGAAGTCCATCCTCCCTCCTATTCCGCCTGCCTACTGCCACTTGGCTATGGCCAATCTAGGAGGTCGTTACACTCCTTATTTGTGTGGTGTGAAGCGTTTGTTAGAGATGGGAAGAAGAAATATAGAAAAAAACAGCCGTGCTCATGTATGTGCAGTTTATCTTTACTAATTGGCATAATAATGGTATTACATATTGCATCTTCTGATCTGGGAAATAGGAAGGAAGACTAAGGATCTTTGAGAGGGACATATGGCACGATGAAGGAGATGATATTGCGCTGATTCTTGCTAACGACGATGATCATCATCTTTGTTCTCTTTATATGAGATGGAGGTATATGGACGTTTTAGGTATGTACAGCTATTCAGACCTGAGAGGAGCGTAAAGCTATGATTTCTGCTCAGTCTCAATCTTTTGAAAGGACTGACGAGAGTTTCCAAATGCCACTGCCATTTAAAACTATACGCAGAAGATGAAAGGTTGACGATGATGATGTGAGGATTGAGGAATGAATGTGAATGCAAAGCAAGTAAAGCACAATATTGGATGATGTGAAGCGGAATTTTTGTCTTTCCATGTATTCATGTAAGACTTGAACATGACTATGACTTCTTCTTCTGGTAAATGTACCTTCAGCGTTTTTAAAATGCCGAATGTTTTCCTTGTCTTCTTCGTGGTTTCACAGCATTGCAGTATTATTTTTGCCACAGAGCTACATGATTAAGTTATACTGAATGGGAAGCAAGCGATTTGTTTGGTAAAAAATAGAACGAGCAATTTTTCAAACAAGGTTTGGCTCTGCTTGTATGTGATGGAGAGGAGGATGGGTTTCAAACAAGATATATTTTTTCCTTGAACAAATATTACTTTTCAACGAGATTTTCCAGTAATATTTTAGAATTTAATGCCATATCATCATGCTACTTCAAGCAAGGTAGTTTTTAGTAGGTTTTATAATTTTGCTCCTGATAAAGTTTCCAATGGCCATGAGGAATATTAATGGATGAAAAAGTTGGTATTTGGTTTCCAAAATCTTGCAAGATTTATCATTTTCCAAAAGAGATCTGGGCACTTGCTAAGATTAGTGTTCGGATAAGGTGACCTGAACAGGGTAAGACGATGACATTTCTTATTGCAGGTAGATCTTACAATATCCAATTTCGAATTTATCTAGTATCAGTTTTCAACTTTTTGTATTTACATATAACTAGTGAAAAACTAGTGTATTGTAACTGAACCAGCTTAGTCAAATAAGAAATAAATCAGCGATTGCCTTCACCACAAAATTGCATATATTTCAACTGCACCTCAAATACAACTAAACCCATCTTATTTTGCATCATATCAAATTATTTAAGCTGGTAAATTGCCCGTTTCAAACTGTATTATTTTTCTATCTTTACAGCAATATTTGATACTTTGGCTGATTTCTAATCCTCTCAAATCCACAAAATTATTCTCACGTTTCATTCCAGCCCTTGCGTTGCAACCTTGTCATTATGTGGTTTAGTCCTCTTCTATCATCAACTTAAGCCGAGCAGCATTTCGTTGGCTCGGCTTTTGGTATGGATTAAAAACGATTAAATTGAGAAAACACATCGCACAACGCACCGAACCGATACGACAATAGAAGGTCGAGAAAAAAGTGGTAGAAAATGGGGAAGTGAACACGCAAGCCAGATAATTTAATGACACCCTCATTATTACACTTTTACGAGAAAATTGTTCCAGGGAACGAACGTCTCCAGCTTTTTAAGCGCTTAGTGCAAACCGCCCAGTCAAAAAATAATGTTGCACTTCCCCTCTCATGGGATTTGCAGTATTTGTGTGAAATACGTTATCTCACGTGTGTTTTGTGCAAAAAATAAAAATCATTTTTAGTCTAAACAAAAGAAACAAATATGGCCTACCACGTCATATAAGTTTGAAACACGTTAATTTTATTGCTGTCGTTATTTCATATTTTGTTGATTTTATTACAAAAACTTACATTAAACTCAAATGGCTATAAGGATTAAAAATAAATAATGAAAGACACATGGGCGGGTTAAACAACAAAAATTGTTCAAAACTAGAATAAATTCATCCAAAAATTACCCCCAGGATTACCTTTAACCATCATATACGCATGTAGAATTGAATAAGGAAACAAAGACTATTAAATGAAATCACAGAAAGAGAAACATGAAATATTTCGGATATGTCAGGTTTCAGGATTATCCTTTTCACTTGAATGAGGACATCCAGCACATGTTTATTATCACCCTTGTAAAATCCGCATATAAATTCTATTAAAAGTAGCAAGGGCGGCTGTCTGCTATTTATTTTGATATGTTGGACCTACCGCTCGAGAGTCGAGACCGCAATCTCACATAAAACAACGCATAATTCCCAACTTCCAACAGTTTCCACATTATCATTTGATTATCACAAGAAAAATCAGGATATGGAAGCTCACATCACATAAAAAGACAGCAAAGAGCAAAGATTATCTCCTCCTCTCGTCCTTACACCCATTTATAATAAATATATATCTCTTTCCCCATTCATAAAAAGATAATAATGATGACACCAAATGTGATACAAAAAAAGGAGGATAACAAGCCATACCAGACTGCACAACTAAAAATTGCTCATATGATTACGATGATGGTGAGAGCAGCAATTTTCCTTCGACAAAAAAACTTTTTTGTTGAACTTCTGCATTCACTGAAATAGGGATATGGCTATATCCCATGCGCTGAAAATAGTTAATAGATAGGAGCATCCTCGAAAAGGATGACAATAGGAAACAAATGTTGCACACTTTCGCTTTTCCCATCGTTTATATTATTAGGCGAGAAATGGATTGTTTAGGAATAGTGTTTTGTGCTGCTGTTTCACATTTCCTTTTCTGATTGTGAGCACATTCATCCAACCATCCCATTATCAGTCACTCTCTCGCTTGCTCCCAAACATCATCGCAAAGGGATTGGATTAGATCCCTTTTTATTGCTCGGGAAGACTGAATGAGGATAGAAAAAAGTGGATACATATGATGTAAATGATGGGAGAATCCGAATCTGTTTGAAGATAAATTTACCACCACCACCATCACATATGTATGGACTATATGGACATGGGCATAAACGATGAAATGGATGTGTTTTTTTGTAAATGGGGATGGGGCTGAAACTAGTACTGTCACGTCATAGCACTTTTTTCCCGAAGCTTTTAATGGGAAGCGGGAGTGCTAACATGATTTGGTCGAATAAAAATCCTCACATCTGCTCTTTTTACCATAGTTTAATAATAATATGATGATAGCGATCATCATCATCATCATTCGGGCCAAAGACCGGTGCGGTGGTGACTGGCGACCATGATTTCACATGTGATGATGATGATGATGACTGACGATGACGACTCATCATTATGAAAATATGACTGACAAAGTTACATACAGGCATTCTAGAATGTGGTAGGAAAATTACCAAATCATCTCGGATCGCATAGGCTAACGAAACCGATAAAGACCGACTGGGGAAAGGAGGATATGACATGGGCTAGTCAACAAAGTAAAAATGGATGGCAATAAGCAACTTTTAGTAGTGGAAGGTCTGGCTGTCATCTTTATAGACTTTTTTTTTCTACTATGATGGGGTCAGATATTGAAAATTTTCGGGGAGTCGTCATCTTGAAAACAAAAAAAATAGGGAACCATTTGACTTTCACATGCAGATGCCACTTTAGTTTGGCCGCGTGTGTAATTTAGCTCTTGTAATATGACATGAAAATGTTTGAATGCGAAAGACCGACAGAAGAAGGAAGACGAAGAGTTTGATAGATTTTTTTTTCATGAAACACGACTTTTTTTCTCGGTTTAATCAAGTAGGAAAGTCATAGTGGTTGGTTATATTGGAGTGGGTTCCGAGAACTGCATATGAGGGAAGAGGACAAGCCTAACGAGAATATGAGACAGCTTGCTCAATTCTGTGAGGAAAATGTTTCAGAGGAAAATTGCCGTCCAAGTATTCGATAATATTGCGGGCACACGGTGAGTTTAATGATATCTTGGGATATGATGTAAGGAATGATGTTGGCAGCGAGTCAAATGCCGTGCAAAATGAAATTGTGTAAGACCAACCGCTTTAGAGGTATTCAATTACAAGATGAGATATATGTAATTTTACCAATTCATATCCGTTCAAGACTAGCACTGTAGGAGAACTAGACCTGTCATCAGTTGAATGGATTGGATACTGCTTACTCCGCTAATTTGATCAGTTTGGAAGTTTCACAGTTGCAGATTGCAGACAGCATGTTTTTTGAGTTGAGGATTTTTCTAACGTGATAATAAAATTCTGAAAGTGAGGGGATGGGATGAAATGCACACTGATATTATTGGGGTGTGGGTGGGTGTCATATTTGGTATAGTATCCGGATTTTGTGGTTTGGCGACTTCGTCTTGGTTATACTTACCCATCTTTGTGTTTTCTTGTAAGGCATGATATGGATTTGATGACAATTAATAAGTTTTGTCGAATTGAAGTCATAAAGTTTTTTTCTCGTTTCATTTCCAAGATTGTTTTTTTCTTATTGTAACCAACGAAAAGGATATAGCTTTATTGGTTTTGCAGCTGTCGTACCTTGTAGTAAGTGGAGATGAACGTAAATGATCGCGGTATTACTTTGATAGGACTGGTAAAATATGAGAAAAATTTAAAAAAAAAAAGTAGAGAATATGTTGGGATCTTGCTGAGAGCAGCTTATAAATGGCTTGCATTAAAGACTTGAGGTGGAAGAGCTCTTTTGAAAAATTCTATGTATATTTGTATTTGCTGAGGTTTGTATCATCCGATTTATTGTTGGATGGACAACTGGTGAAATCTAGCGTCTCTCTCCAGGAGCAAGTTTTAATTTGCTGGAGATGTGGATACTCGAGAAGAAGAGAACGGTTCATCCATTTATCTCCTCACACTGGTTTGCTGGATGCTAGCTAACTACAAAATGAAATAGGATGTTTAGGAGGAGCATCCCTACGGCTCACGAGAAAGAAGAGTGTGATAATGATCAAGCAGGGAGGAAGGCTTGTGAAGAAGGGCGATTGGGAAATGGAAGTTATGATGAGCTTGGGTTTCCGTGTGCGTATTTACTTTAATTGAATCTTACAAGATATACCGTACATATGTACATAAGCTTATTTACTTCCCCGAGTTGTATTTGTGGATGAAAGGAAAAATAAAATACTTCGTTCGGTATATTACGTTCAGTAAAGTACATTCTGTAACAAATGATATAACAATTTGGTGCTTCATCCGTATATAGGTAATTTTTGCGTTTTCTTCTAACCAAAGGAATTGGGCGAACCTGTTTTCAAATTTGCATGTAATAAATAATAAAATGGATTTTAACGGCGTCAGGTTAAACATAATATTAATTGGGCAAAAAAGGTCAAGCAGATACTACGTTCAATGATGTTTACTGCTCATATTTGCTTTATTTGTTCAGGATGCTAAACTAAAAATGCACTAATAAAGTCTGCACCAAAATGGTTCCTTATCCGTCCTTCCCTTGAAATAAAAAAATATTAATTAACTACATAATACATAATCATTTCTGAAAATGTCCAAACTCGATCTTTTCCTCCTATTAACATGGGAATTAGCATTAGGCTAAATTTCCCTATGCTAATTCCCATGTTAAAATAATTGCTCATGCTAATTCCTATATTAAAAGATGCCCGCATGCTAATTCCCATAATACATAATCATTTCCAAAAATGTCTCAAATCGAAGTTTGTCCCTTATTAATATGGGACTTAGCATAGCAATGCTAAGTCCCATGTAAAATTTGCGTATGCTATACATTGGACTTAGCATTGGGAATTAGCATGGAATTTTAGAATTTGGACTTAGCTAGGACTTGGGACCATATATGGGACTTAGCAAGGGTTTTTAACATGGGACTTGGCATGGGACTTAATATTGGATTTTGACATAAGATTATACATTGAACTTAGCATGGGACTATTTCCCTATGCTAAGTCCAATGTTAAAAATTTTCTTTAATGCTAAGTCCCATGTGAAAATTTCTTCAACGCTAAGTCCTATGTTAAACATTTCCCCAATGCTAAGTCCCATGTTAAAAATTTCTCCAGTGCCAAGTCCTATGTTATAACTTCTCCAACGCTAATTATATCAAAAAATCATTTTTGCTCTTCTAAATGTTTAAAATTCATTTTCAAATATTTACTTTCAGCTTCAGCACAAGTCGTATTTTTTTAAACTAAGTCAGTTTTTGTTTTATAAACAGTAGTTGCAGTCGCCTTCATGGGCAATTATTGCGAATCAATAATCAAAAACATTTCGTATGCATTTTCTTGAATTTGACGCATATTACTCAGTATTCATATTCATGCATGCGTTGCCAATACAATACTGCTTTTTATTGAAATGCAATATTTGTCAAAAACAGTTTTTTGCTATTTGCTGTTCTGGTTTATGTGAAATGTTGAATTCTGAAATCCTATTCGCCATCGGAAGGCTGGCTTTATCATAACCACATCACATTTTACCATACTCATCTAGTTAGATCATATATATCGTTAATCAATATCTTTGTCCCGAAATTGTTGATTTATCAAGCTACTAGTAAAGCAAGAGCACAAAAGACGCATTTTCAACGGGATGGATGCTCTGAAGATTTTAACGTTAGATGTAAAGTTGAATGATAAAAATAATTTTTAAGATACTTCCTATTTATTTAAATTCTCAGTCCCTTGAGATTCATTGTGATAATATCCAATTTCTATTGTTACAGTGTTGGAGAGAGGTGTTGGACAGGGTGAAGAACCCCGAAGACCTCAAGGCCTGCAGTGAA
>JAQGAH010000984.1:0-20524 GCA_034696885.1 Lepidocyrtus paradoxus | reverse complement strand
TAGAAATAGTTAATTTACTATTATATTCAATTATATAATTTTATAATTCATATTTCAAGTAGCATAATCAGCTGACATATATGGAAATTGAGAGGCCGCAGCGGAGCTGCGTACCTCTCAATTTTACCAGAAATTTATTTTTCTCTCAATAGTAGTTGCATTTCGCATAGCCTAAGCCTGAATAAAATAGTCTAGAACTACAAGGGGTTCTTAGATAAATGATAAAAGAGTTCAATGATTTAATACCTTTTATGTGTAAGTTAAAATAAATATTTATCAGAGGCGGGTTGACAAATATGACTCAAGCATTGTCGGCGTTCTTAGTCTATGAATATACTAAATTAAGGTTTTAAAGTATTTACTTGAGCATCGTAGCGTACTTGTCCTACGCATTGAATTGTGAATGTCGATGTCATTAAAAATCATCTATATGTGATCTAGACACATGAATATAATTAATATTTCAAACATAACATAAAAGCAGGACAAATCCATGTTATGGTTTACTTTGATTCATGAACAATTTTCATCTAAATACCCAGAAAGTTCTTTAAAAGGTCTCATACAGATTCCGCAGTACAAGTAAGTAACTAATCTTTTACCTTTCCAATACGGACACTTGGAATCCACCTTCAAAGCGTTAAGTGTTAATTGCATTGTATTTCGTGTTAAGGCAGAATAAACTTAAATTAAAGTGGTAACATGAATAGCTAAAATTTGTGTATTTGTGTATTCAACTCACGTTCATATCTCTATTTTCACATTTATAGAATGTAAATTAGTATTAAATGAACCTTAAACCTTCATTTATCATATAAAGGTCGTTGTTGTCTACGTTGTCTCAAGTAATTTTATTATTTATTACCTCATTACCTGTCTGGATATATTCCATACACAAGAGAGCTTTCCAGTGCTATATGGGACCCTCATCATCACGATAACAGGGTGGGAATACCTTCTGCGTATTATAAAACGCTGGGAATGGGTAAGGTATCATTCCCACTGATAAATGCATGCATCTTGCACCTGGCCTTGCATACGCAACAAAAAAAAACTGTTCCATTAATCGTTTATCATTTTCTTGAATCTTCAAATAAATTCCGTGAACCAACAAATTTGGTGACACGTCCATAAATTTATTGATGTCAGGATTTAAGGCAGATCTCTAGATATATGGGAATATGTCGCATAAGCAGAGTTGAATGAGGGTGGTGGGTGGATGCATGCGTGCGGTCGTGATAGTTGTGAATGGCTACATTTTTGTGGACATTTCCACATTTCTTTTTCTGGAGAAGGGTGCAAGATGTAAATCCTTGCATTTCAACGATTTCAGTCAGGTAGCTATTTTCTGTGCTGGAATAAATTGCTTGAAAGATGGTGCAAGAAAATGCATCCCTTCAAGGTCTACAGATCCAGTAGCCCGGCAGTAAAAAACGTTACGTGAAATATTGTAATAAATCAACCGAAAAAGTATTTATCTATGCATGGTTTACGAAAAAGTGCATCCTAATACGCAAACCGCTCATGTGTCAACTCAATAATACTTCCAGAGCAACTTTTGGAATTCGAATGAAATTTGTAAACCTCCCAGAAAACGTGAATGCGAGCAAAGGGAATGCAATAAAAATGTCAGGGGAAATTCTTTCGCATTCCCTCATTCATGTTTTCATATTTCGTGTTATTCCCGTTGGTGAATGCAAAATGTCATGTTGGAGGACTTTATCCGGATTTCGAAAGCCTTTTATATGACGGTGATAGTAATGTGCACTTGCCTTTTCCTCACCCAAAACATGCATTTGCAAGCATTGAATGCGTACCTATTTTCGGTGAAGTGTTGATCAGTGCTGGTGAGACCTTATGAAATTATCAATGATGTTGAGTTTCGGGATACACATTGCATATTTTGGGAATATTCATTCATCATAGGATGGTGCGTAGATAATTGAATAGTATTATTCTATTTACTCTTCGGGAAAGCCAACACAACAAATAGTCATACCAATTGTTCTCAATTTTCGTTTGTATCAGGTCAGGATCTGTGGCATGGGCGAAAAAAACACGATCTCATGACAAGGTCAGGTAATAACTTCCCAGGCTCCAAATGGTGATTAGTAATTATAGTGGCCTGAGTTGAGCATTTCCAAAATTCACCAAATAAAGTTCCCACAGTCTATTAAGTAAGTTATGCGAAGCGATATTACACTGAAGCCAACTATGCAACCTTCAAAAATTGCATAAAATGATTATTGTTTTTATTAAATAACTTCAGTAGACATATTGCGTAGACTTTAACATTAGTAGAAAATCGCCTGAGCATAAGACACTCTGCAAACATTCCTTAACCTTTGATTGTATAACTGGTACTTAATGTGATTGTGTCAGGCAGAGCCAGCACTTTTTGTAAATAAAAACTTAGCTACATTAAAAGCACAAAGACGCAAAACAGGCATGGGACAGTTTTCATTGAAAGTGTATTTGTGTAAAATTCCAGAAAACTAGGAAAACCATTTTGACGAGCACGAAAAATGAATGTCATTGAGATATCATTAAACTAAGCAAAAAATAGAAGCTGAAGAAAAGTAGGAAAACTATTGTTGATACAGATGCAATTTTTTACGTCTATTTTATAATGCCTAATATGAATTTGAATCCTTCCAGACTATAAATACCAAGATATTGCCTGGACCAACTTTTAGTATTCCGGGAGATTGAATTATGAGTTGCAAATGTTAAAAACGCGTGCGTACAATTAAGAAAACTTATACCTGAAATGGCTCCAAAGCTTCAAAAACTGATCTTGCTCCCTTTGCAGACGCTCCTTCTATTCTGCAGCGTAGTTTTATCTCTAAGCTCAACGGACTATGGGAGGCAAGTGTTTTTTAAAGAAAATTTTGATAAGTTTTTTGGTTTTTTAATTTTTAATAATTTGTTTTAATGATGATTTCTAAAGACAAATGGTAATCCGAGCTCACCAAGGTATTTGTTGGTATGAATATCTCAAATTTCTACCCGAGACAAACAGCCATGAATTCGTCAATTGTCACATTCAGGCACCAAGCGTACTTAAGCAAGTCACGGCACAGAATTTGGATAACGTAAGTTTATAAAATGATATTTCCAGTCTTTTTTTTGAATTTTATAATATCAGTTGAAATATTGAATTCGAATCATTTCATGTCATACACATTGCCCATAATGTAACCCTTGTAGAAATATTTTGGAGACTGGATGATAGAACTGGCGACGGTTCATTTACCCAAGCATTATCGTGATTGCGACATATTTCTCAAGGTCCTTTAAATCTCATTATCTATGTTAACATTTTTGTGCCCACATACAACATTTTGAAGTTTTGACGGTATTGATCATCACAGGACTCGCAAAAAAATTCAAAAGCAAACTACAGCGATGTAGTGCTTGAATCCACGGAGAAGGAATATCCATTCAGGGGATTTGTTCATTGTTTGGTTGATGAGTTGATGAAGATGCATGGGAAAAAAGCTATAGCTGATTTGGTATGTACTGTAAACTTACAAATATATACAACATTAATATAGCTAAAAAATGGTGTCATCTTCATTTCGCATCCCAAGTATTAGTATTAAGCAATGTGCAATAGGGTTGTATTTAGGCTTGCAAATATAAAAAGTATTTTTCTCGTTCCACAGAAGAAGAAAATTACTAAACCGGATAACTGGAGGTTAGCAATACTGGATAGGGAAAATGAATTTAGAAGAATCCACGATTCGGAACCTTTAAAATTAGGAAAACAGGTCATTAAAATTATCACGATAATCAAACCCAAAAAGTTTCTTATCATCTTGGCTTGGTACATACATACATTATTAAACCAACTTTGAAATTTTTAGCTATCCACCCAAGCGCAATTATGGGCCGACACGATAGCTAAAGAATGCAATCCTCGTCACAGCAAAGGCACAGACCCCGATCGTCAATTCCAAGGAGAAGGCACTGGAGAATCTCTGGCAATGTCGAGCTCTGATAAAATTCCTGCTGATGATAGCGCGTTGGTCGCTGCAAATGGATGGTATGAGGAAATCAAGGACTATCCTTATCCTGAAGGATATACGGGGGATGGGTCAGACGCTCTTTTCCCCAAAATTGGCCACTTTACTCAATCAATCTGGAAGGGAAGTCAGTATGTAGGATATGGCTATGCTACGAATAAGGACTGCCAAAGCTTTAAGACGTATGTGGTGGCGAGATACTATCCTGCAGGCAATATGATCGGAGATTTCAAGAATAATGTCAAACCACCCAGGAAGACGGAGCAACCACATCACAATATAACGTCCGAGCATGTTTAATTTTTTACTGTCATTGAATAAATCGGAAGTTTAAAAGTGTTGTAACGTAAATGCATAAGCATTTATTTGTGTCACACTGTCAGGTAACTATTTTTGTATGCAAATTATTGCAAAAATATACTTATTCAGTATGGAATTTTTGTCGATGTCTCAGCTTTATCAAAGTCCGAGTTTGAAGTAAAGCGTTTAACAAAAATGCATAATTTTAGTTAGCCCATCAATCAGCCCCATTGATCGAAGCTAATAAAATTCATAATCATTGGCAATTGAGCTCACCAGTGGATTGATCTCATTGGCATTTACATAGAACTTTTCAAATTGGTTATTCATTTAATCCAATTATGCGAAAATTATGGAGAAGGAAACCCCAAACACTGATTTAATTCCAATGCATGTTGTGTTCATAAAAAAGCGTCTGAATCTGAAATGGACTGATGCACATAAGAAGAGAAAATGTTGCATGTTGGTTGCCGGATGGGTTTCAAAAGTCACCGTAACTCTGGACCGGCCCAACCGTCGTGGCTTTCATTTGCACAGAATGGTATGACTTGGCAAATGCTCTATGGGGTTATCAATGCAACCATTACAATTTTAAAGTCCTTAATTGAGGGTATTCTGATTCTATAATCGAAACTCAAAAGAGACAGCTCATTATACAGTACTAGTAGTACGATTAATTGCATATCGAGTAAAACAACAACTCTACCCATGCGAGTTGAACAAAGTATCAAATCGATCGTCAGAAATATTTCGCGGTCAATTCAAATGCAAATGACTTTGACGACAATTGATTTTTCGTGAAGTCGTGGAATGCATGTAGCAGGGGAATATCATGAAAGATAGATGCATGCTTTTACAGCTTCATCTTCACGTTCAAGCAGGCTGTAAAGAATACCGAACACTGTGTCTGCTGCTGTGTGCATAAGGATAACTGCATTTTGTCGGATCGTTTATGAGCTATCCGATTCTCGTCTTCAACTCTCCAGGAATGCTCACTGTTGTATTCGTTTGTCTTCACATTTGTTGCTAGACTTATCATTTTCTCCAGTTTCCTTATATCTTGTCACTCAAGATGAACAACAGGTTTGTTTGAAACATGTGTTGTGTCGACTAGTAGTGCAAGTTGTTTTTGTTTGTTGATTTTGTATATTTTGTTGTTTGTACGTGTTTTTATAATTTTATTTCAAGACAGTAATTTTCAATTTCTATAAATTATAATTAATTACAGTGCAAGAGACCAGGCCACAGAGAGAGAAAATAGAGCTGGAGAACGAGACCGTAGTCGTGAAGAAGCAATACTAATTGACATCATAGGACAATCCGCACAAAACAGGAACACTATGGCGAGCAACCAGGATCCGAATGCATCCACTTCCAGTGCCAGTTCCAGTGGAGTTAAAGGTAGAAAACGAAAGCTTCAAATCTATGGTCCGGACAGCGTGGAAACGCGTGCAGAAACGAAGGTAATAAAAAATGCAACTTTGCAACTTGAATCTTTTGAAATCGCATCTATAATGTTGAATGTATAATGTTTATAATTTGTTACAAATACTTGATTTCCAATAGATCGAGCAAGACACATTCGCCTTTTTGTGGACCGTGAGCAACTACTCTAACTTCAGCAGCGGGGCAAAAGAAGTGATTTCCCCAACCTTCCGCGGTGGCCCTAAGAGCAATCATTATTGGTATGTAAATACATATATATGACATATACCTACCTACCTAATAGAGTCGCGCACTATTTCACACCTTGCCATCTTGACATGCTTTATGACTATGAGCTTCTAAATTTGCTTATTGAATTTACATTTTAATCCATTTTAGGCAGCTGAAGATGATCCCAAAGAATAAGATCGAAGAGCAGGAGTATTTCTCGGTTTCTTTAATTTTAAAGGAATTTGGCGACGGGGATACGTCCCAGAACCGGGTGCCTACAATGTTTACCCCCACGCCCCCGGCGGGGCCGGGATTTTTTCACAAAATTCCGGGTTTTTTTCGGCGAAAAAAAAAACTTCCGGGTATTTTTGGGCGAAGAAAAAATTCCGGGTTTTTAGGTGCAAAAAATCCGGATTCTTCCGAAATTGGCCAAAAAAAGGAAAGTAATTCGGGTTTTACCTTCCGGGTTTTTCTATTCATGAATTCCGGATTCCGTTGAAAGCTAAAATTCGAAAATTCTCTAAGACATCTTCTAAGACTACGTAATCTTCAAATGTTCAAAACATCTTACTGCTTTGTACACTACGTAATGGGAAATATTATATAGGTAGGAACTTCCAGCAGTACAACTATAACATAATGCAAGCTTTAATACGTGCAACGTACGTTATCCACACAAAAACGAAAACGCTGGAATGATGATTAACTTAAATTACATAATAACATTAAAAAAGCATTCCTCCCCAGGAAAATACATACATCATATTTTAAACCGCATAAAGTTTATCTATTGATAGACAAAGCATGTACCATTCTATCTTTAGAACAGGCCAAAAGGGTCACAGAGGTCGACCTTTTAGGTAGCCAAAGATAGATATAGAATGGAAATAACAGTTCAAATAACCCCATTTGCAGGCCGTTTCAAGGTAGGAAACTTTGTGTAACTGTTGTCTTGACTTAAATATAGATGATATGAGATGAACCGGCTGAATGAGATCCTTTCCTCCCATTCAGTGGGTTCTATTCGTCTTATATCTATTTTAAAGTCAAGACAACAGTTACACAAAATTTTTGTATGACCATTCCTATGAATACATACGAGCATAATCTCGATGTCGCAAACATGTCACCTAGAGAACGCTTGGAGCTGCAGTTTAGTTACGACGTTGTTATGGCTCGAACCCAATTTCTGTACCACACCATTGCAATTATGTAATGCAACCAAGAAACTTTGTCCCTCCTCTGGACAACGACTTCCCAACTTGCGGTTCTGACCCTGTAAATTCTAAGGCACTTCCAAGGACAACATCGTTTTTAGCTATTGAAGCTCCTTCAGTTTCAAGCAACAAAGGAATTCAGTCCCAAGTTTGTTTACTGCAAGGAATGTATTTGATGCGAGACGTCCGTTAGCAAGCAAGACAACAAGTCAACATACATCTATGGAATCCGGAATAGTTACCAGCCAAGCGGCTGACGAGGACTTCGAGGAAGATGAAGACGTGCGAAAATTAAAGAAACAAATTCAAAACTATGTGGTTATCGAACATCCTCGAATAACTTTTGCTGATGTCATAGGATTAGGCAAAACAAAATTGGCACTTCATGTAGCAGTAAATTTATCAAAGTAATTTCCTAATTCGCGGCTGGCTAAGAATGAATGGAACGGGGTTCTCCTTCTTGGGGTACGTGGCTTTTGTGTACTATGAGATTGTTTTGCTCACCATAGCGCATACTAATTATGTCTACTCTGTGTTTATTTATACTGTAAGATAACGGACGACAACGCAAACTGCAGAAAACGCCCGTATAATTTTTGAGACCAAACCCTACTCAATCAACCCTTTTAAACTCTTGGAATAATATGTACCAACCAGACTACATACCAGAACACGTAGCATAAACGTCGTAACATCTGAATGCATCCAGCACCTCTATCGAGGAACCATGACGCGCGAGTTCCTCTCACGCATGAGTTCGCTTCCGGAATTTCACTTGGCCATTGAGATTGGCTTTCCTTGAGCCACTCCGTTTCCTCCCAGCATCCCGATTTCAGCAACTCCAATGCTGTACATCCCTTCGATGGCAGGCCCACAAGATTCAATTTGCCAGGAACATGTCTCCATTGATGAGCCTCATTCAAGCTCAAAATCTCACGTGTTCTGTCTCCAACAAAGGTTCTCCAGTCGTCATTCCTCCTTATCCAGGACAAGGCAGTTGACGATAGCTTTTTACAGGATCCATCCTCCCACCATAGAAATCTCAGGAAATCTCGATCTTCCTCTTTCACAACTTCTATCATCAAAAACGCTTTCCTACTGACGGAAATGACTCTGATGTCTTCTCCGAAATCGCATGATAACGGAGGGAATCAAATCAACTAATTTCGATCCTATCTCCAATCAGTCGTTCGACTGCGGTGCCCGTCCACTCTTGTAAGATGCGTCAAAAATCGGACGAATTTTCGTAGTGGTGCTTTCCTCCCTAACAACTGTCCTATGTGGCAGATAATGGGTTTCTGTTAAACCATCGTCATCCTCTGCATCCAACATTGCATCTCGAATCTGGTCATCATATTTCTTGATGCTCTACAAAACCCTCTGCATAACTGACAATTTGGTCTGGAGTGCCATCAAGTCCGGATCATCGCTTCCGATGCGTTGATGCTTCTTGTTAGCCTAAAGGGTCTTCTTGCTCTCTTCAAACGATCCATTTTGAGTTTCGCTGATAAGCCTGCACTTATTTTCCTTCAAATTGGATCCTTTTCCGAACTTGACAGATAAGCCTGCACTTATCCACCTAAAGTTCCAATTGACCTCTTTTCCGAACTTGGCTGATAAGCCTGCGTTTATCCTCCTTAAGTTCAGATCGGTTTAATCCTCACTTGGGGCACCACTTTTGTAAGATTAAGTAAAACCGCGAACTGCTGAAATCGCCCGTATAATTTTATGAGTTAAACCCTACTCAATCAACCGTTTTAAAACTCGGAGTGGCCAATAATTAACTATCCAACTAAAACTAATTTAAAGGCCCTTTCTATAAATACAGTGACTTTCTCTGCCTTGCTTCCCTACCAAAATCCACAACAAAAGTGATCATATCCACTCACTTTCCTTGCTATCTCAACCCAAAAGTAGTATATTGAGTACTCCGGCTTCATATTCTCTCTATGACTCTTCACAATCCCGTGAAAGCATCATCCCAGATTTAACATATACATTTATTTTTCTTTTCAAAGTAGTATCGAATTTATTCATTTAAATTACATGTAAATTGTTTATCCGGGGACAAAGACATATGAAGGACAAAAATAAATGTACAGAAAATGTATTAACTTTCGTTTGTTTCGTAGATAATACATGTTGCGCATGCAAAGTTAAAACCTTGGATTATGCTGAAACTGTAGTTATCTTTCAAGTAGCTTATGGAAGATCATACCAGTATCCAATGTATTCTACCTCAACTGAAAATATAGTTTTTGAGCATTTTATGATAACGACTTAACAAATGGTGAACTAATTAGAAACAAAACTCGCAGCCACATCCCTTTGTAAAAGCAAAACGTGCTAGATTTCGAGAGCAGGAGTTTTATAGGATTAGTTTGTTATTTATCCCTGAAATTTTGGGTTTTTCTGTGATTTTCCTTTAAAATTCCGGGTTTTGAAGAAAGAAATCCGGGTTTTGGGAGCGGAAAATTCCTGGAGGCCCTATTTTGGGGCCGGGATTTTTTTAAAACTCTTTCACCCTTTACGGAGCGATTTTTTATGAATCCGGGCTTTGGGAACGGAAAATTCCGGGATGCCCTATTTTGGGGCCGGGATTTTTTTGACCCCTTTTACCCTTCTCGCCGGCTTTTGAAAATTCCGGGATGGACCGAATTTTCGGGGCCAAGGGTTTTGCAAGATTGTAGGCACCCGCCCAGAACAGAAACGTCAAGGCTCGGTTCCAAATTAGTATACTGGGTGCAGATGAACGTGCTAAAGTACAATCAGGTAAGTATGTATGTATTATTGTGCATGAGTGTTTTCAGGGAAGCCTATCCCGATTTCCCGATGATGTCATGTTGTTGATCAATTTTATAACTACAAAATTGTAAGTATTTACCTTAACAATAATTGTTGCATTTATCTGATTTGATTTGACTCATTTGCAGGAAGTCCTACCATGGCCGTCTTTGAATTTAAGAAGAGTTCAGTCTGGGGCTTTGACAAGTTTACCTTAAGTTCAAGTTTATCAAGTGACTTGATTTCTCCAAGCCGGCGGCGGCTCGTGATTGATGACTGTCTTAAAATTCATTGTCGCGTATGGATTGAAGGCGACACAAAACATTTAGTTTGTGTTGGTGGCGCTGCACCCAAAAAAAGTTTACCAGAGGAAGAGAAAATGAAACGGCGAAGTAACAGGCTGGCTAATGATCTTGGAAAGTTATTCAAGGAAGCTGTACTGACTGACATTGCAGTAACTACACAAAAAGAAACTTATTTTATGGCACACAAGAATATTCTTGCAGGTATATATGTAATGTAAATATTGATTCAAGTTGGATATATTGTGTTAATGTCTAAAACTTTTGCTTCTAGTAGGAACTTTTTATGCAATTAATCAAATGTATTTATTATGGTTGGATTTGATTTTTAATTTTTTAATTTACCTTTGCAGCCCGGAGCCCGGTATTTGCTGCCATGTTCAATATAAACATGTTGGAAAGGGAATCGAACATAGTAAAGATCCCAGATTTTGAAGATGACGTTGTGAAGGCAATGCTAGAGTATCTGTACACTGGCGAAACTGAACTGTTGGATGAACGAGCTCCAGATCTTCTTCAAGTTGCCGAAAAGTATGACTTGGCAGGACTCAAACAGGACTGCGAGTACACCATTGCGGACAACCTAACCGTGGAGAACGCTGCACAAGTTTTGGTCATGGCGCATATGTACAACGCGAGCCTATTGAAACCACGTGTGATTGATTACATCAACTGGTAAGAGTTAATTCAATTTTTTACTTAAATACACTAGAGTTTAGCCTAATTTTTGTGTTTATTAAAAAACAACTCATTTTTCTGATTTTTAGCAACAAGGAGGACGTCAAGAAGACAAAGACGTTCACAGAAATAACTCAGTCTCATCCACATGTGATTGCTGATTTGTATTTATCTCAATAGTGTAAAGTTTCTTAAACCACTTAATTACTATTCTACCTTTGTTACTATTTGTTAATTAGTACAAGATAAACTATGTTAAAAATCGCAATATGTTATATGTACGTTATGTTATACTCTTTTAAAAGTTATATTTTATCTGCATTCAAAATGTCAATCAAAACTCGGATGTTGTTTTAGTGGTGAGATCTTCTACTGATGCTATTTTAAGTCTATGAATGAGACAACTACTGAGTTAGTTATTATGTAAGATATTAATGAAACGTGTTTATTGGAGTTGTAAATTAATTTGTGAAGTAGAGACAGGATAAGGACAGGATCCTTAGTAATAGATCAGTGCTTATGCCGATTGACAATGGAAGGAACATAAAAAATTACGATTTCGAAATCTTCAAACCTGAGTGAACGTTTTTGAACCATTTGTTAAGATGTAGATAATTACCATAATCGACCCGCTTTCTGTAAACGCTTTTCATAATAAATGTGTTGTTTTACTGGGAAACTATCCACTGTGGCGTAAGCTTTTTAAACTTAGAAGTTATTTTTAAACATTCAGAAAATCCAAATATGTTGAATGCTAAAACCAAGATCTTTAAATACTTTTAAAATCCGTCCACCTTCTCATCACACCTTTCGTCATCAAACCTAATGTGTTACCAAGAACCTTAAAATCGTAATTGACTATTGACTTTTTGAAAACCCCATAGGGACATTTGCAAGTCAGACTATTCAGATGAAGGCCATGACGGTTAGGAACGTTTTCATATGCATGAATCATTTTAATCGGTTGGGCCGTTGTCGGGTTTTTCGGAAAGAAATCGGAAGTTTAAAAGTGATGTAATGTAAATGTAAATGGGATTTATTTGCATGTCATATAGCTATTCTCGTACAAATATTCATTATGGAATTGTTGTCAATGTCTCAGCTTTATCAAAGTCCGAGTTTGGAGCAAAGCGTTTCACAAAAATACACAATTTTGATAGCCAGTCAGCCGCATTAATTTTGATTGAGGCTAATAAAATTCATGATCAATTGAGCTCGCCAGTCACGCACATGGATTGATCTCATTGGCTTAAGTTAGCATAACATTGACATGAACTTTTCAAATTGGTTATTCATTCCATCCAATTATTCGAAATAAAGGAGAAAGAAACCACTAATTCAATTCCAATGACATCAATATTGAATCATCGGAATATTGTGCTCCCAAAAAAACGTTTGAATCTGAAATGGACTGATGACTGAACTGCACATATAGATTTCATAGCCAGGGAGAATGTACAAATATACCTTTAAATAAAATTATCTATTGAGCAATCTAGCAGTGTTATGTATATGTAGAGTGAAGCTTCCATAGGCAACTCCTAATCTTAATATTTCGATTACACTGAATGGACGAGTTACTATAATCTGTAAAGCTATCAAAATGGAGTTTCCAAGAATAGTGCCTTGCAAAAGTCGACTAGTTTTAACCGTATTAGCATTGTGTTTTCATAATCCAACATTGTCCCAAGCCCAGGGAATCAATGACCCTTTCCCCGAAGATGTTGGACCTGAGCCACCTACAACAACGTTAGACCCATATACTGGCTGCCCGGCGGAATGCTCGTCAAGGTTGGATGAAGCCATGCATGTTATCGGTAAGATTATGTTATCATATCACATTGATTGCGCATAATCCCGAAAAGTTTTCAACTTACATTTGCTTCTACATAAATTCAGCCGAGCTCGAAAGAAAAATATCCGACCTGAACCTAACTGTAATCTCCAAACTCGACACTGTGAGTGGAGGGGGCAACGCCGGTGACTCTGGTCTCTCCTCAAGACTCTCCCAAGTTGAAACCTACCTATACCAAAATATAACGGCAACAACCGATAAGCTATCCACCGACCTTTTCACAACATCATCCACCTTATCCCAACAAATATCCGATGCCCGGTCCTATATCGACGGCCGTTTGGAAACACTCTCTTCTGGTGGAGCAGGCACCACCGAATCCTCTTCCCCCGTCTTTAAAAACATCACGGATAGATTGGACGATCTAGAGTATAAAAAGGTACAGGTCCTCATAAATGAGAATAACGTCTGGCGACGGAATTTCGAGGTTGTTAACAAAACATTTTCAAAACTGCGCAAGAGCAGATATAGCAATGAAGTGATTGTTGTTGGATAATTATGAGTATTAAAGAAAAATTTTGAGGAAAAATCGCAAGACTAAACTTGGACATTTTTAGAAGATGCTTATTTTTTACGATCCCATGAAGTAGGCATGAATCAAACATAAACTGTGGCTTAGCTATCAATTACCTATATTTGTCGTGGCCTTACTATAAACGCTGCACAGTATCATTATTCAGTACTCTACGGCGTGGCTAAAATAATGAGGGGTTAAATGATACCTCACGCACCCTCAACAAGTCTCATTGCCATTTTTCGCCAGCTACCAGTTAAACCTGAAAAATCTCTCGTTAAAAAAATATCCCAGGAGTGGATTTTACCGCAAGCTTCACTACATCGACTTCATCCTATCCTCCATCCCCACGAAACAAAAATGTAGATACTTGAAGTGAATATCCGAGTAATAGCACATTTCACCATGTTATTATACGCACAAAGAGGACGGAGGAGGTGGCCACAGTGGCGATTAAAAGTTGTAAAAAAACTTTAATCATTTTGTTTGCCTTTTGCGATTAGCGACTGAAATGAAATAATGTGGTTGTTGTTGTTTGTCGCTCATCCTAATTCGGGTTTACGACAAGTTGGGGGTACAAACTAGGTCTATAACGAGCGTACCTGGTGGCCCACTAACTTCCTTTTGAATGTGGCTGAATGGGCAGTTATCTGACAACAATACTGTTTTTCAACCTTGTAATTTCAAGTGCCAAAGGGCAGTTGTATGAAAAAAACTGAAAAATATGGTTATTAATGCGTGAACAGGAAGCAGCTCTCGATAATCGATATTTGGAATAAGGAGCTTTCATTCATTTATGTGATATCAGGAACTTGACAATTTGAAAATGAAAGAATGTCACGTTATCCATGTGGCAGTAGTCCAAATGGAGGGATTCATTGTCTAAAGCTGGTTTAGAAAGCACTTTAATGACTTGATAAAGAAAGATAAGATTGAAGTTAAACAATTAAAGAAAGCAAATTAAGCTGTAATGTTTTTTCTTTATTTTAGGGATTAGCTAGGGAAAAAAATGTACACTCCATTCTAATAGCCCATCGCATAAAATTCATTCTTCATACGCCATCATTGCTAATCCATGAAATACCAGATCAATGCCAATTCGATTTTTTACAACTTTCAAATGTCAAAACAGGCCGAATAAATAATTCATTTCATTTTTTCTCTCTTCCTCCACCATCAACTTGAAAAATCTAGGTAAGTAGTATGCATACCGAAATATCTGTACCTTTTAGCAACAATAGTCAATACATTTCAAACCAATAACAAAGTATGAGCAAAACAGCCAAAGTCAAAACCTGCCCAGTTTCCTTGTTCAATATTCAATCCTTCCTTACTCAAAGTCAGTACAAAAAAATACGATCATATTCTCTCTCGGACAATAGACAATATAACACAAGCAGAACTATAACCAAACCAAAAAAATCCCAACCCCAATGGAGTAATAAAGGGAGGAAAGGTAACGTTCTTTCAAACATTTCTCGTTGAAAGTCCACTGAACATGCGATATTTTGCTTGGCCATGCCATTCATTAGGATGCAGAAAAACCTGCATCGCTTGAAGATGAGGTCACTTTTCCACTTACGAAAAAGTTGCAAAGCCACTTTGCCTCACTTCACCTGCTATTTGCTGATGACGGGCTTGATAGCAGCCTTATCACGATTAAATCTTCAAAAACACCATCGCTATCGTCGTCGTCACCCTGCCTCGGTATGGGCTTATAATCATGTTTTATTGTTACTTTTACTAAATACCACTTTCCAATATATATAGTTTGCATTCTACCTTCTTATTTTCACTAATAAATAAATACATTCCCATTTTGCAATGCGGATCAAATGGCATGACATGCATTTAACAAGCACGCATTATTTGGCCCATTGTTGCTTCTCGTCTCCTCATTACATACATCAAAAATATAGCGGGTTCTTGTTTTTTCTCTCAGAATATACTTGTATTTCAGCTACATTGTTTGCAAAAAAAACTCCCCTATAGTGCCGTGATATGACCATGATCATGATGTGATGGGATGATGATGCCATGCGTGAATACCCATGCCGTGCTTGTATTGACACCGTTGGTCATCCAACTGGCAAAACCAAGCTATTATTGGTTTCTCCAATTCAATCACGGCGAATACAGGCTCTAATGACAAGGATACCACAGAGGGAATTGAATAATTGAGCTTGATAATGAAAACTCAGAGACTCAATCACAGACTCGTCTCAGCCCTTTTCTCATACCTGCTTAATATCTCCTTTAATATTCATGTTCCGATGATCTAGCTCACTAGCTCTGTACGTATGCTTCATAGAATGCAAATTGTCAGGAGTTGATTGTTGAAAAAAAATATCCTAAATGACATGGCTTGCTTGTGATGATGGTGGGATGGATATTTAGCAAAAGGAAAAAACAACAAAATCTAAACAAGTTAAAGATTTTTCTCCTTCTTAAATGAATACTTATTGCATAGAAGGTAACATAATACGCATGGTCATAAAGATGATCTTTTCGTATGCAGGTTTTTTTTCAGTTGAAAATTGAGCCAGCATGAACTTTGCATAAGAAATTAGCATTTGTTAATACTCAAGAGAAAAAAAGTTTATAGTTGGTAAATGTATTTTTTTTTCATGGTTTTTTGGCTCGGTTTGGCTAATCCTTTTTCGTAGGGATGATATGACTCTGACTTGCTCCACTGCATTATCTTGGGAGATGACCAACTGATCAAATCCCAAATGTGAGAGAAGATTGTAAAGGCAGATATTTATTGAGTGTGACTAGTGTGAGTGAGCCAGTGCAATGTATGAATGAGCATATTAAAATTGGTAAATTTCCTTTCCTGTTCTTATCTCAACGGGGATGAGCAGTGCCGTAGACACATGTAAAAATGATGTAAAACTATTTCATTACTGATGTGGTGAAGCGGTGCTGTGGTCACTGAGTGTAGATTTGCGGAGATGAGAGTGGAGATAAAAAGTGTATGATCATATAAGGGGAGTGCATACATTTCTTAGAATTTCGAACCAAATTCGCATGTCTGCAAACGAAATAGAGAGTGCAGTGTGGGATGAGGTTTTAGAGGTGTGAGGGAAATTTTTTTCCAGACTTTTGGAAAATGCCTTAAAGCACTTTGTAGTTGTTTGTTACAGTGAAGCATGTGTAAATGAAACATACAGAGTGATTAAGATAACCCAACGAAGGTTGGCAGAAATATTTTTTGCTGTGATTTTTTTTCTTCTCGCAATTCAATTTATTGAAATGAAGTGGGAGTGGGACATGTGAGAGATTAAGTGGAATTAGTTGCTTAATGATTAATTAAGTGTTGATCAGCAATCATGAAGCAAGCTGGAAATATGAGGTATAACAATAACGGCATGGAACGGAGAATTCATACGGGGTAACTTGAGAAAATATAATTTCTCATAATCAACTACTTTGCGTTTGAGATTAAAGAAATAGAAATATTTTTGAATCGAATTTCTTTTATAGCATTCCTCTGGTTAAGACCAACAATGCTGCAGTGGATACTGTGGCGTATAGCGTCCGAAGACCGGCGCTGGTCGTGCGTGGGGCCTCAAAAAAATATGGATCCCAGCTTGTTCTCCACAACCTGAATATGTTTGCAAAGGAAGGCACAATGTTAGTACTGATAAATGCTGAACAAGCTATTGCAAATAAGTATTATCTAAATACTTACTTTTTTACGAAAGTCAGAAATCAGGTTTTGAAATGGTCTAATTTTTGTTACCAGCTATGCTTTAGTGGGATCCGGTTCCAGCGGTAAAAGTACAATTCTCCAGTGTATTGCAGGCTTGAAAACGTTTACAAAAGGGGACCTACTAATATATGGTGCAAAGCCTGGAACATCTGCGTCTGGAATTCCAGGAAGAAGGATAGGTTATCTTCCAAAAGTATGACAGAATAGGAAATAAAACTTTATTTCATTTTAATGAATTGAAATTTTAATACTTTGGAAATACAAACAAAGATTGTCGATTTATGCAGGAACTAGCACTATACAAGGAATTTACTGTGACGGAAAATGTTCAATACTTTGGTCGCATGTATGGAATGACACTGGAGAAAATCAAAGAGAGACTCGAAGTGCTCGCCAATATTTTAAGCTTACAGAATTGCAACGAGAGGTTGTCAAAGTTGAGGTGAGCGAGTTAAATAGTCATCTTTAAAAGGGCCATTGATACCATAACCAAAAAACCCAGGAAAACTCATGAAAGAATTTCTTGGTTTGTTTCCCAAACAAATCCTTTTAGTCGAAGTGAACAAAAAAGAACCTCTGTTGCTTGTGCTTTAATCCATGAACCGGAACTGCTAGTATTGTCCGAGCCAACAAGAGGACTGGATCCTCTCTTTAAAAGAGGGTAACTGTACAAAAGTAATTTAAAAAAATTAACGCATTGGTAGTGCATTTGACTCAAATCAATGAAAACATTAATTTCAGGATTTGGACCCACTTAACAAAACTAGTTTCAGATGGAAGGACCTCCGTAATTTTAACTTTGCAAAATATCGAAGAAGCTCGTCAAGCTCATCGAGTAGGTTTAATAAATCTCAAACATGATGCTTTTACAACATGATTTTGATGATTAAGTTGAACATATTGTTTTAAAGCTTGGTGTCCTCCGTGGTGGCCGACTGATAGTGGAAGACTCCCCCATAGCCCTCCTCCAAAGACACAACTCACCCCTTTTGGAAGATGTCGTTGCCAGAATCTGCTACAAAGAGACAGCAAAAGCTAACGCGGAAGCCAGCGACAAAAAGGGGAAGGGCAAGAATGGCATAGAAGAAGTGGTCCTTGTAGAGGACTGGAGTGCATATGGGATGCCAAATGGCCTTCCGCCAGTGTCAGAAGCAGACATAAAAAGCATATCCTACAGTGAGTGGATGGATCAGGTCTCCAACGAAGATGATAATTTGGCCACGAAGAAAGCAAAGCCCTTGAAGAAACGCGAGCTTGAAAATCTCCCACCTTACCCAAATCCACCCAGATTGGGGTGTCGATTGAGGGCATTACTAATCAAGCAGTTGAAAATGACACAGAGAAATTTTCCGTAAGAGACGATATTGAATTATGCAAATTATTTTTGCTCATTTGTATTCTTTTCAAGTACCTAATTATCTACTTAACTCTGTTTCGACTTCTGTTAGGTACATCTTGCTAAGATTCGCATTGACAGCAATTTTAATATCCCTATTCTGCGTGGCAATTGGACCGGAACCGATGGAAATTCGGATGGGTCTAGTAGACAACGACTCTGGCTCCTCCAATATAATTGCAGATTGCCTGGAGGGAGAAGATATGTCATTTGGATGCAAGCCGGAGAAAATGAGTTGTCGATTTTTGAGGGCAATCCAACCCGACCTAGTTACTTGGGTTAGCTAACGATCTTGCTTAGTTTAAACATTACAGTGTTTCCAAAACCATAGAACTGAAGCTAAACTGACCTTTTAATGATTATTAGACATTACTGAACAACACAAAACATGCGGAGGATTCTCTCAAACGAGGAACAATCGCAGGATATCTGGAGTTCACTCCGATGTTTTCCACTGAAGTCTTTAACAAAGTGGTCAACAACGGAAATGACGAGGAGTCATCGTTAGAAAATTTTGAGAATTCCAGTAGTCTAGTAGTCCATTTGGACTCTTCAGGTGAGAATTGTTATGCTAGTATATATTCATCATTTCATTCCAACAGAAAGTTCGTAAGGGTAATTACAGAAATATGACGAATTCTCTAATTCTAATTTAGACACATTCATATCAAAATTGTTGAGGAGAGAACTTCTCGAGAAGTACAAGACGTTTGAGGATGGAATAGCAACAGATTGTGATGGTTTGGAAAGGGGCTCAATACTTGATAGTAATTCAACAGTTATGAAAATGGTCAGTACTAAAGTGAAGTTGAAGTTTATATTTATAATGATTTAACTACTAATTACTGTCATTAAACTATCTCGGAGAGTTATAAAGACCTTTTTTGTTTCAATAGGAGGATTCCCCTTTCAAAGGAAATTACGAACATATTGGTTCCCATTCCAAGTTCATTTTACCAGCAGTGGCGCTAGCGTATGTTTAAAATAGGAATTCGTTATTAGTTAAAACAAATTAATTTTAAATAAGAATTTCTTCCTATACATTTGAGATATAAATTTATTCTTGATGCGCAGGATCGTATTTTTTGTATCGAGCTTAACAAGTGGCTTACAATTTCATCGTGAGATTCGCTCCGGCATATTGACAAGATCATTTAGCGCTGGAGTGAATACAATAGAAGTTCTAATCTTCCACTGGATTATTGAGCTAATTGTTCTAGCTGTTCATGTCGCTCTGGTCCTTGTCATTCCACTTTTTGCGTTCCAATTGATCCCAATGAATGGATTTTGGCCTTGGCCTGTACTCCTCTTGGGAATCACTGGAGTTGGAGGATTGACCTTAAGTAGGATAATTAGAAATTTACTACATCGATACATTAAAATGATGATGTTTTATGCAAAACTAGTTAACTAACTATGACTTTTGACTTCCATATTTAAAAGGTTTCATGGTAGCCATCTTGTTCTCAAGTAAACTCGCAATTTCATCCGTGGCAATGCTTTTCCTCATTCCAAATCTACTATTTTCAGGTACTTGAAGGACACTAATTAAGCTTGTAATATGTCAAATTAGGATTTTTGGAGTAATTTATTTTTCTTAATTCCTCCCACAGGAATCTTGTGGCCAATCCAATCTGTCATTATTCCCCTCCAATGGATATCCTATTTTCTCCCCCTGTCCTTGTCCTCCCAATCCGCACGGCACATGATCATTGGCGGATGGGACATCACAGAAATCAAAGTTTGGCAAGGATTTGTTGCCATTTCCGCATGGACCACTTTCTACTGGATTATAATGATGCTAGTCATTCTGTGCCGACACTTATCGCGCTAAATAAAAGAAATCACGAGTTTTTTCTCAAATCATGTCATGTATTCTGTATCTGTGCCAATCTTAGAAGTACTTTTGTTGGGAATGTTGGGGCTCAAATTCTTTTGCTACATTCAATTTACAATTATTAACTTGCGACCGTTAGGTGAAACGCAAGTTACTAAGATCGTTTGGGCAGTCTGTCCGTCTGTCCGTCTGTCTGTCTGGAGGCACGATAGCGTCTACAGTTTTGCGATTTTTTGCATTGT
>JAQGAH010000983.1:0-20537 GCA_034696885.1 Lepidocyrtus paradoxus | reverse complement strand
CCATGTGCTCCTGGGGTTCAAATGCAAGCGATTCCAGAGGATGGAATGACTGTGGAGGACTCGGAGGAAGAGGAGGAAGCAAATCCTGATGAAAGAATCTCTATCCGAGCATCCGACAAGAGAGTAACCAATGATAATGAGTTCAGTGACTCAGAAGATGAAGGGGAAGGAGGTCGAAGGGATCAAACGTAAGTTAATTTGCATTATTTCGGCAAGCTTCTATTTTCTTTATGTATATATAATTCGGAAAGGTATGTTTTGATTCTTGATTCAATTGTCAATGACTATTGCAGATCATTTACCAAGAAGCAAGAATCTGTCAAGGATAAGGAGGTAAAAGACACTCCCGTTATTGCACCTGGGAAAGACAAGGACTCATCTCCAGTAAAAGTGGAAGGCAAAGATTCCAGGTCTGGCTCTTCAGATGAGGCTACTCAAACGGGTCCTAAATCAGAGGAAAACGGTTCGGGTTCAAACAGCCCGAAGGAGAAAGAGGCAAGTGGAAATGGGGCCAGCAAGGTCAGTGGGCCACAGGCACCAGTCAAGTCTCCAGCTGCAAAAGATGTGTCAAGTCCTCTGGAAGTGGATTCGGACTCCCCTCAAAAGGAGACGACTGCTGCAGCTCCTACAGGAACTGCAACTGGTGCCAGCTCTTCTGCTGGTGGTTCTCCGGCACCTGCTGATATCAAGATTAAGGTAGAAATTTAATTTATATAAAAAACTTATTGATCCTTTTAAATCTTTAATGAAATGCTTTTATTTTGAAGAGAAAAGGTGTTTTTGTGTTTGTGTCGTATCTCACTTAATTTTTCTACTTTATGATAAAGACAACATATATAAGCTAAAATTTATAAACTGTCAATAATAGAGATAGTATAGATAAGTAATTACGAAGTAATATAAATATTGTCATTTCTGTCTGCTATTGTGATAAATATACTATAGAGAATATATTTGATTGGCGTGACTCTGGCAGAAAAAAATCTTTGTATCCTTCCATAGACCAATAAACAAAAACATTCAATAAAATGCATTTTTATGACAAACCGCAATCACATGGGTAACTGTCAAGCTCCCATTTTCGATTTGAAAACGCACTCTTCCCAATCACAAATTCACAAGCATTGAATGTCTATGAATATACTTTCTTTCATCGTTGCGCCTCACCTGTAACTCAGCTCGACTGTTGCTTCTGATTTTACTAGCTCTAAAATAACACTCAACAGTTTCCACGGATCTTAAATTATGTAGGAAGAATGTTCCATACAATGTGTAAGGCATAATCGCATATTACAACTTCTGTGTTATAATGGTACAACAACATTTAACATTATTGTAAAAATTAGCGTAAATATTTGCAATCATTGAATGATAAATAACACAACACGTATTTTGGATGATAGATAGATTGGTCTTATTAGCAGTGTGTTTACTTGCATGTACACCACAAATAATTTGAATGTCTTTTTGGAAACTGCATGATTTATGTATACATTATGTACACACAAGCTAAACTAGATTGTTAGATGAAAGCTAATTTGTACAAACAAACACAACACAACTGGCACTTACATGAAAATGATCATAAAAATCCTTTCCCATCATCAGAGTTGAGGGTGGATATCACAAACTTTCTCAAGCTTGACCTAAATCTCAAGGAACCAACCGAGCCAGTCCTCATCAAAATTCCAGAAATCGGCTTTGCTGAGAATATTGAAACAACGATGAAATCTTTTACATATTTGGTTATTAGAAATTGAGCATTATTCATTTCTCAACACTCAAATTCTTTGTTCCTAAAGGCAACGATTATTGGTATAATTAAAGCCGACAAGTGAGCCAGAATAAAAACTACTACTTAACCTACTAAACCAGCAAACTTGCGAGCGCCGTTCCACTTGAAACAATGAACAATGTATATAAATAAACCTTTCAAAAAGTGATAGTATCTAGAGCACTTACAAGTTTTCTTTAAAAATGGATTACAAAATTTTAGTAAGCATTATTTTACGAATACGCCATATAAATATTCCCAATACATAATAGTAGCTAATTGTTAAAACTAAATAATTTATTACATTTTAGCAAACTTCCAATAAGTGCTTTTTATTCTAAGTATATACATACTTAACGCTCTCAAGGATTTCCAACATCCATGAATATTTTAAATTCTATTCATAGTTCAAATTGTAAGCCTTCTTCGTGCAGAAATATTCTTATCCAACAAAAGATAAAGTCGTAGGGCCGTGTTTTAACTTTGCGGAGGGCACAAGAACCCGGCATTCTGAAAAAAATCGACCAAGACGGAAAAAATATGGTCTTTGTTTACACAATAGATGATAACAAAAGAACTGGCCGTCCACCGTTTAGTAAAACTGCTTAATGACGTCACAACCACTTAATTTCTCAAATCATAATAGGAGTTGTTTGAGAGAATGTATTGTTCTTACGCATTTATAATTTATATAATTTCGGCAATAATCCATAAATTGTGTAAGGTTCTCTCGGAAAACCTGATTATTAATTAACTACTCGTAGTAATTAAAGTAATTAAAATATCTTTGCTCATTATAAGTCAGAAGCAAATCATGACGTGCAAAACAACTTTGAAATAGTGCTTCAACTATTTCCGTTAATCCTCACAACCAATCCCCCAGATAAAAGTGCTAAGTCTTCATTAGGGAAGATCCGTCCCCTGCGAAAGTAGATGGAAACATTATCATAATATTTGCTGTTCTATGTATTGGCCTTCTTCTTTCTGTTGTGTGCTTCATACTGCAAAATCATTTGAAAATTTTAGCTTGCCCTGCTATTGCGCCAAAGCTGTTAACAAAATTGTGGAGGCCTATCATTTGGAGGAAATTTTGCTTTAGGAATATTAAGTCACAGAAATTTGGAAAGGTCAAGATACAAAAATGTAAATTGGACTATCTCAAATGAAATGATTGTAACCTCAATCCGGGTCTTTGCATACATTATCAAAAACAACTAATAGTTAATGACATCAATTTGCATTAGTAAATCACCTTAGCTTGGGCGCTGAAATGCTTAGTCCGAAAAGGGAAACTAAACAATTTAAAAGTTAGTTATGTATACATATACCTATGATATATTTCAAATGATATCTAAATAATTAAAATGATATTAAGATCTAATGGAATTATGCACTTGTGGGAGCACAGTTATTGTAACTAAACAGTTTTTCACTTAATAAAATAATATCCAGTAAAAATACATTGACATTTAGAACATTGTATACTACTAATTACTAAATAATATATCTGGCATCGATACATATAAACATCTATTAAAATTTCCTCAATATTCTTTCAAAATTTTAGCAATGCTTTGAAATACTTTTAATCCTCAGGCTTATTTAAAAACTAAAGATATTGATGTGTAGTAAAAATCAATTTGGCACGGGTTTTAACGGGTTTGGTGAATGCAAATATAGATTTTCAAACATGTCTTCTCGATCGCTACACTCCACCTCAGGATTAGAAAGCAAATAATAATGTGTGTCAGAAAATCCGTAACTATTGAAACTAGTGTAGTCAAGTTAATGTTATTTATAATATGAAAAGTGTAAGATATCTGGAAGTGTAACTTTCAGATGTCCAGTAATTTGTAGTTATTATAAGTGGTCGCCTTTTGGATAGCCAAGATTGGAAGTTTAGCCCATTCTTGAAGATTAGTTGAGATAAGTCTTGTAAGGTCAGATTTGTAGTCAGATAGCCTTAGTCAGATTCCAAGTATCTTGTAAATCGTGTGATAATGTCAGTAGTAAAAGTTCAATGAAGCCATTTAGTCTGTTATAGTATAACCGTCCCGTCTTCCCTGTTCTTCACATTTATTGTCAGAAAACACAACACCTTTTTCGATAATGTGCCTGAAAACACTCCAAAATGAATATATATTTTTTTAAAAATTCCTTTGACGAGAACAAAAACAACTTGCCGAATACAACGTACGAAATATCTTTAATACGAATTGCTACTAATCTTGAAGAAAACAAATGATTAATGATTGCATACAAAAATTATGTCTTCATCAAACAAATGATGAAGCCGTTGGGCTTAAATTTTGAGGGAGCCTACAAAAAGGCCAGCATTCATAAAGTAAGAACAATAAAAATGATATTTTTTAAACCTTGATAAATAGTATTAGTTCTTAGAAGCAATCCACCAAAACGAAAAACAGTTTTGTTACTTGTACAATAGATGACAACAAAAGAACGTGGTCATAGGGGCGTCTAGTCTTTAAAAAAGGGCTTAATGACATGACATAACCACTTAACATCTCAAATTGTATTCATTTGTTTTGTTTTAAGGAATGTGTTGCTCTGCCCTACATACACGTATTTAGAAAATTGTAGCAATAGGATCAATTTCTAATTTTGTCATACGGCGAACTCCGTAGAGGTTGGGAGCTACTTGCCTACAATTAAAATTTAAAAAAATAAGTTTCCTCGATTGCAGGAAAGAAACACTGTCATGAAGTACAAAATGCTGTCTCGCGCATTATTTCTTCACTTGAACATTGTCATACAGTTATTTCCACTAATCCTCTGCGCAACCAATTCCCCACTTAAAATCCTCCGAGAAAGTGATCACAACTTCATCACAATCTACAAGAATCGAATATTCTCCATTTGGAACCGGACAGACGGGATAGAAAATTTGGACCAATTCATATCATCATCCCTGAGGGACCGTCATTGCTTAATTCACATCACAAACTTTCTAAAGCTTGACCTAAATCTCAAGGAATCAAGCGAACCAGTTCTAGTCAAAACTCCAGAAATCGGTCTCGCTAGTCATAATGAGGTGGACTCGAAATGGTTTGTTTGGTTGTTAGAAGCCAGCAATAGATCCAGCTCATTTGTATATCCCTGCCAGGAGACGATTTGGCTTCATATGGAAACTTTTCCCAAAATACTTTCTGTGTGTCCCCAGTTGGATTACTTCTCGTATGCTATACGTAGCAAGCCGTGGAGCTGCTCTGTAAATTTGGGCATTTTGCCTCCACGCCGACCATCGAAACGTGAAACCGACATAATTTACAACCCAAACAGGGGGGGAGTGAGTGTCAAGGCTGCATACTATCCGTCACCTTGGTATTATTATTTTAATTCCACAGGTCTTGGACAGGCTTTACCGAAAAGTATTCCGACGATAAACATCTTTCTTGCTCAGGCTGAACTATTCAAAAAACTCTCTAAGACGGAGCAGGGTGAACTACTTTCTCGTTGGACTGAGGACTCATATCATGTTCAATACACGTCCGGTACGTATTACAATTCATTCGTCATTCAGTTATTTTTGGCGAGTATGGAGACATCAGTCACCAGATTAAGCAGCGATTCGACAACAGGTGTCTCCCACATCAACCTAGTGGGGACAGTTGATCTTTGCTTTGAGTGCCAAAGCATTTCAATCCGGAAGTGGCTAACATGGGAAGATTTTATCAAGACGATAGACGCCATCCAGAAGGAACATGTTTCTGCTAACGATGTAAGGGGTCTCTTTGTCTCCACTGCACAGATGCAAACCAATACAAATGAAGGATTTTACAATCACATTGAAATTTGTGACAATACCTTCAAACGGCATGGCTCCAATGCCCTTCATTCTGTTACAAAAAGATTTCCAGCTCCAAAAGAGCAGATTTATCGCTTATCAGCATATTTATGGAAAACAATCTGGAAGAACTACACCGTAGGTTATGGATGGAACTGGTGCCAGAATGGCGTATATAAGACTGTACGAGGTATGCAAAGATACTGGTGGTACCCTAACTTGATGCCGGCACTAAGAGCTGACATTGGTTATATTCCGTATCCTCTCCACTTCCCACTATTCTTTGAGGATAGATTCAACTCCCTCCAGTTCGTGAGCTGTGGCTGGAGAGGTATTCAATCAATGGTGTTTGAGGAGCTTGTCAAGGTTTATGATTACAAAATTTGGGTTTGTGTCCTTGCTACCCTTTTTGTTGCTCCCATGTTTCTCCAGTTCCTCCAGCAAAGTTACCGGAAATGCCAGCTGCCATTACAGGAAAACTTTATCGGAGTATTGAAAGTAATTTTGGAGCAAGGCGATCCATTCCAACCAAGTCTACTGAGATTGCCCGCAGCTAGGATTGTAGTGGGGGGGATTCTACTGGCAGGAATAGTGCTGAGCAACGGCTACAAAAACACAAACGTCTACAAAATGGTCCTTCCCCGGAGTCTGATCCCTTACCAGCATTTCCAGGAACTTTTGAATGATGGCTTTACCATTTATTCAAAGCCTGGGCTCATCGATACATACCGTATAAAATGGATCGCTCAAGACTCAAAGCCGGTGCTCGATTTCGAGCAGCATTCAGTCAGTGTTCATAAAGATATTGCTCACGATCATTTAGAATACACAGTCCATTCCCAGATTTACGACTCCTGGAAATTGGCAAGAGACTATCCAAAAGAAAAACAATTAGAACTGCTGGAATTAATAAAAAATCATTCAGATATCTATCCGGTGTCATTTCTAAAGGAATTGCTAGATGAGATGCACCGTCGCTGGTATTTGTATTACGAAAATACCTCTAATAAGACATTGCAAAAACAAGCATTTGAGTACGAAGACAACTTTGAAAAGCGGTATGAAGAGGCAGAGGAAATTGGTATGTATGCATTTCTGAGTCGATGTAATAAATCCGCGCTCATTCTCCCCTCGGTAACTTGCAATAACTTTACACGAAGGTTGAAGGAAGCGGGACTTGGTGGAAGTATTGGAAAGGAAACGTATTATTGGAACACGGTTGGATTCTACGTGAACAGAGTAATTCCCTTGTTTCTGTTGAAGAGGCTGAGGTATTTCAAGGAATCCGGGATCCAGGACAGATGGATGGGACTTTTGTGGTGGGTATCTAATCCAGATAAAAGCAGCCAGTTATCATTGGTGGAAGATCCGTCGGGTGCTAGTTTGGATGGAAACATTCTCATTATATTTGTCGTCCTGTGTATTGGCCTGCTTCTCTCTGTTGTTTGCTTCGCGCTGGAAAGTTTTGGGTTAATTTTAGTTTTGTTGATTTTTACGTCAAGGCAAATAGCAAAATTGTGTAGGTTCATCATTGTGACCTTCTGCTTGATAACTAATGCCCTGTAGCCATTCACACGTAAATTTTGAAAAGCTAAGCTAAGTAAGAGAAAACCGTAAATTTCTTAAATGATATTTAATATAGTCTTAGTTTTAACCAGTAAGCTTGAGGATATTTATAAGTAATATATAAATTGCATTAGTCGACCTTAGACTCTGAAATACGTGCCTGTCATGTTTAAGCAGTAAATCGTCTTGTGACATGAGAGAACTAGAGTGGACGGGAATATTACCGTTGTATTTGTGGATTTTGCTTGCTTTATCACGATCACTTATATTTTTGCTTTCTCAAATATTTTGTCGGATATACAGGGCGGGCCATGAATTTGTAGTCGATAAGGATTTGCTATAAATAATTTATTTTTACATATAGCTTAAAAATTCTAAAACGATGTTGAAGATGAGGATTTTGGATTTATGTTGGTGTCAAATTATCCCATAAATGTTACAGGTCGCCCCAATATTCATGACTTTTTGAATCCCTGACTGAGCCGTACGTACGGAACGGATTCAAACGTACGGAAATGGAATGAGAAAGCAAACATTTCATGGAATTACCATTAAACTTTTGTTTTGCCCTCAGAAAATTTTTTCTGAAACTGATTTTGGAAACCGACGACATTTTAAAATGGGCACGTGGAACACACCACAAAAGACATTTGCGGTGGAGGCGTTTTAAAAAACTGACTCCATGGTGGACACTCAAAGAAGGATTATAAGAAAATTTGGGGACAACCGAGGCCGTGGACCTGTTCCTGCCAAAAAATCAATTTACTCCTGGGTCCGAAACCTATCACCAGCAAGATAATGAGTTGAAGACAGCCATCACCGAAGAAGTCCGCAATATTCCAGCCACCATCTTAGCAACCATCAATACAAGCTTTACAAAAAAAAGTCCAGCAGTGCATTGCGGAAAATGGGAGCCATCTGAAGAATATAATTTTCTAATAATATTAATTTTCTTAAATCCAAACATCTCAGCCTTCTGTTAAAATAAACCTAATTATATATTTCGTTGAAATAAATAATTCATAGCGATTCCTTATCGACAACAAATTCATGGCCCGCCCTATATAAATATATCTTGTCACAATCATGAAATAAATGGCTACCCAATTATATGTAATTATAATATGTGGGACATATTTGTATTCATTCCTTTCACAAGCTTAATTTTATATGCAGTTTATTCCAATGACCCATTCACGATGCATGAAATGAATTTTTAATTACAACTTACAACCTATCTGAGCGCACAACAAATCGAATCTAGTTACTTTGGAAATTCATCAGTTAAAGAAGACTTGTTAGAATGCTCTTTTTCCCAGCTTCCTGACGTCAAAAATCTATCTTCGGTCAGACGGGATTTATGGAGTATCGCCGAATTATAAGCCCAAGCTTTTAATTAAAATGTGAAGTTATCCTTCAGATCCGAAGTAATCAATTTTCCAATTTTTGCTACCTTTAGTAGAAACATACAATAATTTAGACCATACCCAAACCGAATGCTTCCAAAAACGCTGCTGAGAAAGAAAGTCTTTTTTTCCTTTTCGGGCTGCTAAATGCCTTTAAGATTATGACGAAATTGGCTGGTGGATTTTAATTTGTTATATGTTCATTTTAAAGTATAATACAGTAAAAGTCAATAACAATGCAATAAAATTCCACCAATGTCGTGAAGATAAGGTTTACACCAACCGTGTCTCTCTGACCATGAAAATTACTGCGACATGAGTAGGGAAAAGTGAAACACGTATTAACGAAACTGGCAATTTGGTTATCAAGTAGAGATGACATCATGACTACCTTCGTGATAACTGGGCTGTTACTTTACTGCATTAGCCAGAAATCTCTAATAAAAGAGTTCCCTCATATTGCAACGCATGAGAATATGAACCCATCGAAACATCCGATGTTTAGGTAAATGAATTTAAGTAAAATGACGTTTCCTTGTTGTTTCTTGGTTCATCTTTTCAGCGTGGATCCCAACATTCCCAACTCGAGTCGACGGGATTACAGTTATTTGATTTATCTGATAAAAATCCAATGCAGTTGTTGGGACAAAACGAGGACAAAAGAAATGGAAATGAGAATGGAGATAGCCATTGATGGAGCTGCCAGATGTCAGCAACCCAATCCAGCCAATGGGGAAAATCCAAGAGGCCTGGATAAGGACTAGTACTCGTATTTATTCAAGTTTTTATGACTTTTTGCTTCACAAGAAGATATCGTAAAGAAAATATAAGAAGATTGGGTATCATTTTTGTAGATTACAGATCTGTATTGGCATTTATGAATATTATATTGCCAAGAATGAGCAGCCTTAGATTATGAAAACAGGTAGAAAAGATTTCTTCAAAGTGTTCCTTATAAAAGGAAGGTGTTGAGGCAAGAAGGTAACTTAGAAGTTGGGAGGTTGTCAGAGAGGCAACATCTCTGAAACAGTCGCTCCTCATTGTAAGCCAAAACTTCCTGCCTCGGCCTTTTTTACCCACATCTGTATCGCATCACCCGGAATAAATTCGGCTACTTCCTATCGTATCATCTCAGTTTTCTGTATGGACCGACACGCTATCGAGGCTCGTACATAAAGTGGTCATTTATTGGAGACTTTCGTTGACGCCTTCAACGGTAGTTGGAACCGCTTGAACCAATTCTGAAGCTTAAGAACATAGTCGCCAATTTGAACCGGCAGCCGCCGTTACAACAGTAATCAGAATGGAAGTATCAATTAACGAGCAGGAGCACGAAGATAGTTACAATGGAGGTGTTGATAATGATGATGAGTCGAGAGATGGAGGATACAAATGGTTTAAGTTGGACGAACCACTGGATACTGGAACCGGAACTGAGAGCGTTGAAGGTGACCTGCCAGTTTTAAAATCAGGACAGCTTGCACGAATGTCAGAGCCAATTCAGGAGCCTCCACCACTTACTGTTCATGAGAAGGAAAAAGGTGAAAGCAGTGGAACGGAAGCAGTGCAATTTGAGTACCATTTCCCCGAAGAGGTTAGCTAATTTGTTAACAGTTATTCATTATTAGTTTTAACCGTAGTTAAAATTTGGAAGTCATTATTATTTTTAATTCTTATTCTTACATTACTCAATAATATTAATGACAAATGATTTTGTTCTTAATTTTTTAGGTATGGCTTTTGATTCTGAACAAGGTGGAGGATGAGGATCGAGTCAATTGCTGCAGGGCATTTCCCTACTTGGATCGTATTTTAACTACAAGCAAGCCCCTCTTTTTGTCTGAGCAGGTACGACCAATTTACCATATTTAAATACTAGAATGAAATATTTTAATGATATTACCAACTGACATGGATTATTATGGAACATTGGCAGATAAGTTGTCATCTTCCAATAATTTTGAATATTTGTGGACCGGGGTAGTTTGACCTTTCGAGTCGAATGGGAATCATTTTTATCTAGGGACCGTAGTTGGTAATCTTTTATGGATTAATACATACAAATGCGAAATTAGAAAATTTCTCATTCCAATCTAACTTAACAATCGACATTATGCATATGACTTACGTTCTACAAAATAGAATGTTTAACAGATTTCAGTTATTCAGTTCCATGGTGACTTGTATCCGCTCGACAAATAAAAGTTGTATACTGTTCGACTCGAACGGTCAAAATACTTAGGTTCACAAATTTTCAGAATTGTCCGAAACAGTTTTGGCGTGCGGAATGATTTTGTACTATATTTTCTTAAATTTTGTTTCAAAGGTTCTCCCATTGATGGACAAATGGCTGAGCAGGAATGAACTCCTGAACTGTCGACGGGTTTGCAGCAAGTGGTGTGTAGGTGTTGATCAACTTATGTATTCGGAACATGCCCCAACTCTGGAGTCTGAATTTTTGTACAACTTCAGCAACCAGGAGGAGGTCGATCGTTTCATCGAAAAGTTTTCCGGTCACACTCGTAACCCTTTCATTGATGGGACTGTTTGCATCGAAAACGACGATGATGATGAGGAGTATCCAGAAAAGGCGCTTCAACTACTTCGTCAATTTGGAAAGCACATTAGGATCATAGAGACCCGATGGTTGTGGTACGTTCTCGATCCGCTTGAATGGTATCGTTTTTTCCAAGAGGCACTCAGAAACACTCCAAATCTCAGGCGGCTCAAAATCGAGGAGCTGGAGGAGGAGGAAGCTGGAATTCCAGGCATGTTGGAGTTGTACCGCTACATGATACGAAATCCGATGCCATTTATCCCGTCTCTTGACGTTCTGGAATTAAAACTGTATGGTTTTATAACCGAAACAATCCAAGATATTCACAACATGTTGATGTTACCGTACGCTAGTCAATTGAAGACATTTTCGATAAATATGTCTAATTGGAAGGACCATTACGCTGCAGGATTGGTTAACCTGTCGCAATTCGAGATCTCGTGCCTGGACTCTGATGCAAATCTAGAGAGACTTCTTCAACTGACTGCCCCAATTAAACAGTTACAATTTCGCGTTACCGGTAGGGTTAGCGTCCCAGTCCTACTTCGAGTTCTAAAAAGCTTCCCGTTGCTAGAAGATGTGTCCATTAATTTTTGTGGGACAGCGGCTGAACTTATAAATGGAGAAGATGTCTCGAACTTGAGCGACGTTAATGTTCCAGCTATTAAGGACCTAAAGATCACCAACTGCGGGACGCTTTCCTACAACTTCTTGCAAATGTTCACTGGCCTTCGTCGACTTACTGTTCAAATTTACTATGCGATGGATATCAAAGAAGGAGCGAGTATGGAGAGAGAGAAGAATCTGCAGCTTTTCAAAATAGTAGAGGATGATGAAATCTATGACTCGAACATTTGGAAACTAATCCCGACCTTGAAAAATGCTGAAATTCATCACTTTCATCCAACGGAAAGGCGCAATGTCACTCATTGCGGGACAAGAGAAGGGTACAACGAATACTTATCATCAAACAAAAACTAAAATCTTTTTGTCAAATTAAATGAAGCGGTGAAATCAATGAATTCTTGATATATACTTAAATGAAAAATCAAATATCAAATATCGTCAAATATATGGATTTATTATTTATTATCCATTTCCCAATTGCAATTTTGTTTGTTTGGCAAATAAATTGAAAATGATGTTGTGCTATTGAATATTCTTATCTTGTCTATAACGAATGGAAATAATGGTAGTTTATAATGTAAAAACATGTATTTTTTTTCATATCGTAGATAATTAAATTTAAACCCGCCCAATGATCTGTTACATCATTATTTAGCTGCTTTATTATTATTATTATTGCTACTTCAACTTTGTGTTATGAATTAATATTATCCAGGATTAAATAGAACGCTAATAGCGCTATGCTGACTGTGCTTAATGGTTTTCAAGTAATATCAATTATTTCGTAGTGTTGGATGTCATTGATCAGCATACCAAACTCATGCCAGACTCATGCCAAATTTCCAGTTGATGTTTTGGCTTTAGATGTCTACATAAAAACGCCCTACGCGGTATGGATTGAGATTTTGAGATTAGATATGGCGCATTATCACCAAAACATTAATAATTAATCATATTTGCCGTTATTTTCACCAGCAACTTTCATAAAACATTTCAGCAAATATAGTCATTTCAGTGACTATTAAAAACTAACCTTGCATAATTATTGTCCCAATTATCCATGATGTTTCGCCAATTAAGCTCTTGATAAATCAAATGCTCAAACTTTGTAACTCCAGCAATTCTAATTCTAATTTTTAACTTTTTTTGAAAAATAAATAAACCCATTTCATTGCAATCTTGTCGTATCTGGATCAAACCCAACTTATGTGAAGAATGTCATACGTAAGTATTATGACGAGTGTTGGTTTGCCTTAATTTCCTAATTTCTATCCTTTCCAATTTCCTTTCCATCTTTTTGATTTTCGAGAGAGTGCAGAAGGAGATCCCACTAGATCGAAACACGTGTGCCTATCGTTTCTCATGCTCACCTCACAAATTTCCCTAAAAAATTTCCTTTTAACACCTCGCAGTTTGTTTTGCACTGGTGATCATTTCACATTAATTAATCATTAATCAATAAATATTTCGTTTTTCGATTCGAAGACGAGCTGTTGTACTTTTCGGAAGGTGAATGGAATGCTCTGGGATGTCAACAGTTGAAATATGTTTTTCGAAATAATTGGTGAAAGAAAAGAAGCCATACATGAGGAGGTAAATAAATGTTTTAGTGCTATATTTCAGAGAGATGGTTGGATGAAGACCAGCATTAAAGGTTGGTTGCAAATTGTGGAGATATTGGCGATTGTTTCCATCGAGTAGTTTTTTGCGATGTTGGTGACGGCCTGTTGGATGCGCTTCGTTTATGAACTAATTGTAAAAATTAGTGACACCAGAAAATGAACGTGATCCAACACAACTCCACATTCAATTCTTTTCATAGTTAAATTATCTCAGAGAGGTGAAGGATGTGAATCAACATTCGAAATGTCAAAGTTAGAAGTTTGCAAATAATAGAAATAATGATTGCTACTTTTCTTAGAAGATTCGTCAACTCGTTTTATTCAATTATATACATAATACATGGGATTTGTAAGACGGGGCATTTGTATCTGACATTCATAAATCATAAACAAGCAAGAGCTAAATAAAGCACAATACAATACAAATTGACAATGATTTTTTTTGCAGATGAACGATTGTACATTGCGTTTATGTAAAACTAGGTTAGAAGTAGAGGAAAATTTATTGTAGTTTTTTATGAGTTTTTCTTTGAATACAGTACCTTAATTGAAGTTTAAACATTAAACATAGATCTCCAGTAAAAAGTAAATACAGTAAAAAGATATTTTGCAGTGGATTTGATAAGATTTTAATTCAAATGTGACCTACTTTAACTAATCAGGATGGAAAATAATACAATTTCCTTTTATCCAACTTAGTAAATCCTTAATTTATTCGTAACTCTTTTAAATTTTTCAGTTTTTGACCATCATGGAATACACCTCCAATACCTGCCTGGGATCCTACTCACAACATCATCATATGGAATCAATCCCTCCCTTATCCTTATTGACTTTGCTTCCACCCGAACTTTCTAGCCCTCTTCAAATCCATTTCCCTCCAAACCACGCCATTCTCCATCAAAAGCTCAACTGCTTTCCAATTACGAGCCTGGGTGGCAAAGTGGAGTAGATTTTGCCCTTTGAAGTTAAGATGTTTCCAGTCTAGTCCCATCTCTACCAAATTGGTGAGGAACTTCTCGTCTTTTCGACCACGCACAGCATAGCTTAACACAGAATCGCCGTGTTTGTCCAGAACCTTGATATCAACACCGTGAGAGGTCAAACTAGTGATGGTTTCCGTTGTCAGCCTCAGCAGCTTCACAGCTTCCTGTAATGGCGTGGAGCCATTCGGTCCTCCATGCATGTTAAATAAGCACAAGGAATTCCTCCAAAGAAGGTATTTTACAAGATTGTTAAATTTTTTAGGATTGGTATTCTTACTGGCCAAAATGAACTGGTGTAGGAAGGTATAATCCTCGGCGTCCTTTAAATCAGGATTTGCTCCGTTCTCTATTAAGCACTTTGCCATTCCGATGGTCTTGTCCTTCTCGTCGAAAGAAGCTGCGACATGAAGGGGAGTCTGTAGTCGTGGATTTCTAACATTGATATCCAATCCCTCCAGTACCAGGAGCTTCACCGCCGCTTCGTTACCGCAGATAGTAGCAACATGAAGAAGAGAGTCTCCATCCTTGGTTTTGTACTGGAAGTAGTGTTTCTGATCCAGTTGCAATGAAACTAGTAGATCTTGGAGATCCGCTGTGGAGTACCACGTACATTCAGATATCACATATTCCAGCTGGAGCACGATAAATGCTTCTGTCGAAGGCACATTCGTCCTACTTTTTAATAATTTGTAATTTTCCAGAGAAAGTGACCTGTTCTTCAAGCCAATGTGTAACGGAGTCTCCCCATATGAGTTCATTGCGTCCGGATTTGCGTTGTTATTTAGGAGAAATTCCATTTTTTCGATTTGATCCTGCTGCCAATGGCCGGCTACTACATGAAGTGGAGTATTCCCATGGTTGTCTGCCTCACTCACATTGAGTCCCAACTCAACTAATAATTTTATTTCGCAGCAAGTCCGTGTTCCTACTTGACGATGTAAAATCGTTTGACCTGCATCGTCGATACGGAGCTTCACCTTGAGCTTTCCCCCGGCACTTTGCAAAAGAATCGCAGTCTCCGTTAAAGTGGAATTATAATGGGATGACATTTGTTCGTTATCAAACAAATAATCCAGTGGGGTACATCCATCAGCATCTTCGCAATTTGGGTCTATTTTATTTTTGAGAAGTACGCTGACAAACTCTGTACTAAGTCCACGAACACATACTGCAAGGTGAAGTAAGGTTTCATGCTTTTTCCCCCTCCACGCAGTACATGCGCCCAAATCCATTAACAGATTGACTAAAGATGCATCTTTTCCTTCTCTTATCGCAACTGCAATTACAGAGTAGCCCTCAATGTCCACAACGTTAACGTCTGCTTCTGCTGCCAAAAGCTTCTCCAAAATTGGATTGGACCAACAATTCCATCTGACAACTCTCATCAAAGGTGTGTCTCCATGAAACCCTTTGGCGTGTACCAACTCCTTTAAATCCTTGTCTGGAATGATGTTCAATAAGGATTCAAAAACTTCACCGTCCTGCGCATTGCAGTGGAGAACTGTGTCACTGTTATGGTCAACTGCATGAACATCAGCGCCCAATTCTACAAGTGCAGTTAGCAGACTGGAATGCACCATATAACCTAACAGTGGTGGTCTTTCTCCCTTCTCAGGGTTTCCTTCTCTGCTTAAATTTTTCAGGTACGGATTAACGGAGTTAAGGAACTGGAGAATCCTTTTTTTCTCAGTTAATTCCTCATCACCAACATGGTATGAAAATTCAATACAGTGATGAATCAAATCAGCCAGCTTTTCATTTGGTTCCTTCACCGTTTCGGACATCCCCATTTCGTTCAGTAAGAATTCGACCATTGGCAAGTCTCCTCGCTGTGCAGCTTTCTTTATCGCTTTAACCTTGAGGTCTACATTCATCCAGCAATCACTTTTGAATGATGATTTTCCCATCTTGAAAAATTCGAGACTTGGCTTGCTGGCGACCGCAAAAATGACAGAATTAGCGAACAACAAATGTGACACTCCAGAACCGTTGAAAGTCCCGACAGTAAGGATAAGTTTGAATAAGTGGGAGAATCCGTCGTAGACACAGGCACGTCCAATGGCTGTGATGTCTGATTCGTCGCAGACTTCTGTAAAGTCAATAAGGTGAGCCACGATGTCTTCCTTTTGTTCATCTACGATTGAATTCAGTAAAGAGCAAAGCCTTTCTTCTAAAAACGTGTAGCACTTCAACACTTGGTCCGAGTTATCCCGTTCATCATCATTCTCGTCATCAGAAAGATCTTCGACATTAATGTCGAGAGCAAGTGCATGTTTAATAAAAAATATGCTTATTTCTTTGTTCCAGCCCCCTTGAGTAAACAACAATTTAGTTAGCCAACGAGCCACGAAATAATCCGCAAACCCATCCTCAACGAATTTTATATCTCCCTCTGAATAGTTAACTTCCACTATTCCCAATTTGAGAATTTCTTCCTTCCAAACAAAATTAAGACTGTTTGCAATCGCCAAATTCTGAGAACTCGGTGGGAAGATGTTATCCAAGGCAAGCTTCTCGTGAACGTCGACCAACTCTATTGAAGAAAATCCGGCTTCTCCGCTGGTAGCTCTATACTTTGAAAACTGACATTCGATGATACTTTCGAACAAGTCCTTTTCTGGGGGCATCCTGCCATTCATTAACTCAACTAAAATTGGGCCCTCCAGTTTTTCAACTATTTTTTCAGCATTCAAGTCCTGCAGTCGAAGTTTCGATTTAACTGTTTCTTGAAAGTCAAGGGAGATTGAGCTCCAGGTCACCGGGAGATGGATTCCACTTGCCCTGGTACTCGATGCAATGTCGTCATCCACGTCCATTTCTTTATTATTTGGCATTAATCCTTCGTTTCTACTACAAGCACTCTCTGAATTTGTAGGGGGTCCTAATCCTTGTAACTGTGACATTCTAATTTCCAGCACCTCCTCCGGGTTATTGTCTTCAGCCATGGTCCCATTTGCGACCATTTGCTGACAGTTGGAATTTGGACCGGAATCCTTTCCAGAAACAATCTCTGCAGAGGCACGGATCAACTGACCAAGTTGGGTCAACCTATTTACAGCCAGTGTGGCTCCCATCTTTTCAGCACAGATGAGTTCTTTCAAGTTGGAAACTTGACTGGATAGTGTTTTAAACTCGTCCCCCTTTCTAAGAAGAGCTACTTTAAGTTCTAGCATAGGGCAGTCTAATGCGTCGGACTGAGAATCAGGGACCTTGATAGGTTGTCTTTCTAATTCCACGACCCTACCCTTCCAATAATCCCGGTCAGCGGCATAATCAATAGATTTTTTCTCCAGCTCCAAGTTTTCTTTGGCTATTTTATCTACCTTGATTTTCAACTGGGTCACTTTCTTTTTTAACTTTGCAATTATCTTCTCCGATTCGAGTTTTCGCTTCGCGATTTCCTCCTGATGCTCCGTTATTGGAATAAACTTTCTAGCTTCGGGACGGTAAGACAGGAAGTTTTTACAAATGGCGGAGCTCTGGATCCCAATAATAGTTTCCAACGCGGTATCATAATCCTTGATTTTAGAATGTGAAATGTCGCTTCTTACGTCAAGTAGAATTGACATGGAAGAGTCCATCTCCCTAACATGTCGTGGTAAAACTATTTTTCTTTCCGGACTCTTACGTGTTCTTGGAAGTACTCTTGCTGGAGCAACTAAAAACCAAGGGGAAACCAGAAAGTTTGGCATTTGTCAAAACATTCATAAAATAGCACTTGCTAATGTTTTGGAATACTTCTTAAAATATGATGTATGATTAATTAATTACCTTGTTTACCCATAATAAGGTAAGGTAGATTTGCACAACTACTCATCCTGTACGTTCCCTTGGTGTGACCTAATTCAAAGCATAAGAAATGTAAAAACTCATAATTCACAAATAAATATTAAATGTGAAAAGACGTAGGATACATACACATTTTACTCCAGACTTAATCGTTTTCAACAGACCTATTAGCTTAGGAAACTTGTAAAATATTTGCACAAGGAGAACTACAAAGCTAATGTAAAGATAAATTAACACAACAATTAAATATACGTTTCAAACTAAACTCACCTTCCGTCAGATCTGGATCCTTTATTTTTCTCTTCCGATCCCCAGTTCGTTCATTTTCAGTTACATCCACAACACTCCTTTCGGCGCTCGCTTGCGCTCTTGTTAACCTCGGTTTCATTATAAATAATGATAGTCTCGTTAAACTATACCTAATTAGTAGTCTAATTAGTCTGGTCACTTTAATTAGTAGTCCTAAATCAAATTTGTTCACTTTCGTGCACTGTATTGTAATCGAACCAAACAAAAGCCATTTGCCAAAGCCACTGTTTTGTAAGTACATCTGTTCGCTCATGATGTATGGCATCTGCTTGATTCGGCTTAGCAGCCCTCGGATTCGGCTAGCATGCATTTTCCAAAGTGCAAAACTTGCAATATGCAAGTTGCATTATGCAATTGCATATTGCAAGTTTTGCAAAATATATCTCTATAGGTTTTACTTCACTTCATTTCACCCAAGAAGTCAATCACCGTATTAGATTTAGATGATGATTTGTTTCATATGGATATTGGGAGTATTTATGCATACATATACAGGTAGAAAGAAAAGTAGTATTAGAGAGAGAGATGCCTTGATGATTCAGTTTTAAAACTTCCATTATAAAGGAAGCTCTCTTCCATACTACTTTTCTTTAAACCAAACAAACAATGAACAAAGCAAACCAAAAACCAATAAAAAATATACCTAACTTTGTACATCCGTGTTCCTTTTTTGTTATAATTTTTGTTTTCATTTTTCAATATTTCTGTTCCATTTTATTCATGTCATAAAAAAAAATTGTGCGGATGATTTGTCACACAGGTGGATTTTTGGTCACAGGAAGGATTATTTTACCCGGGATTTTCCGTCACCCGGATTTTTTGTCAGAGGTGAATGGTCCCTGGATTATTTTTCTCAGGATTATTCGTCCCGCTCCCGGTATTTACCGTCAGCTTTAAATTACTTGCAATCAATTTAATTAATTGCAATTATATACTGCACTAAAAACAGTCTTTACAACTTGTGCAGAAAACAGCAGTGATAGGATACAAAATGTTGTCTCACGCCACCTTTCTTCTCTTAGAAATAGTCCTACAGCTATTTCCAATAATCCTCTTCAAAACCAATTCCGACTTACTTACTTAACATTCTGAAGGAAAATTATCACAAATTTGTCACAATCTACAAGAATCAGATATCTCCATTTGTAATCGGACAGACGGGAAAGGAAAACTTGGATCCATTCATATCATCATCCATGAGGGATCATCATCATTGCTAAATTTCAAAAAATCAACTGAGCCGTCCCGATTGCGCTCATCTTTACATTCCTTTTCAGACGGATGTTTGCTTACTCAAAACTCAGGCCCACTTTCGAGAAGCATTCACTCGTCGTTCAAGGTGCCAATAAAGGTGTCAAGGTTTACAAGTCTCAAACCATTCCCAGCTTAACGGTTCCTGGAAGTTGGAAACCGCATACCCAAAAGGGAAATATAGAATTGCTTAAGAAAGAGTTAGTGGCGAATCATTCAAAAATTTCCCCGGTGTCATTTTTAATCGAACAACTGAATGAGATATGGGGCGCCGTTGGCGTTTTCTTGTACGATAAGTCCAACTTGAATTTGAAAGAATCCGAGAATACAAGACAGAGATGGATGGGACTTTAGTGGTTGATCTCTAATCCAGATAAACGGAGCAAGTCATCATAGATGTGGGGGATCCGTCTGCTGCGAAATTAGATGGAAACATTATCGTAATATTTGCTGTTCTTTTGCTTTGCGTTGGACTTTTGTTTTCTTTCGTTTGCTTTATATTAGAAATTCGGGGGCTAATTTCAGTTTGGTTCACTATTTTGGTGTTGCAGACAATAAAATTGTCTAGCTTCATTGTTGTGATAATGTTCGACCTTGGAACAAATCATAACCATGGAAATATTGGTAATGCGAATAATTATTGAGACAAAATTACGAATTGAAATATCTCGAATGGGGATGAACTGATTATGAATAATTTTAATGCGTGACCTTGGAATTCAATGAAATTTGAAATGTAATAATGATATCACACTCAGGTAATTTACTAGTATGTATGTATGTATATTCGAGAAGGAAGAACGATATGCTAATCGTTCCCCAAGCGAGGTAACCAGAAGTTAGGC